>VYZU01077519.1:7418-69410 GCA_013401355.1 Ceyx cyanopectus
GCTCAGGGGGGACCTTATTGCTCTCTACAGCTACCTGAAGGGAGGTTGTAGGGAGGTGGGGGTCGACCTCTTCTCCCAAGTTAGCAATGCCAGGACAGGGGGGAATGGCTGCAAGTTGCACCAAGGGAAATTTAGGTTGGATATCAGGAAAAATGTCTTTCCAGAGAGGGTGGTTGGGCATTGGAATGGGCTGCCCAGGGAGGTGGTGCAGTCCCCATCCCTGGCCGTGTTTAAACCCGTGTGGCTGTGGTGCTGGGGGACATGGTTCAGGGACCCTGGCAGTGCAGGGGGAACAGTTGGACTCCATGATCTTAAAGGTCTCTTCCAGCCAAGTGATTCTGTGATTCTCTGACTGCAGCTACACACAGCTATTGTGGCAAGTCTTTGCACAGCTGTGCAAAGCAAAGCTGTGAGCCACTACCTCACTCTTTTCCCACCATCTGCTCCCAAACATTTCAGTTTGCCTGTCAGACTGATGTTTGTACACCTACGGGTTTAATCTCTCTTTATTGGTAATGTCTATTTTGAAATAAAATCTGCCATAAAAAAAAAAGTAACATGTTGTGTATCATGTTTTTAGAAAGCAGCACAGTTGTTTATTTTGTCACTTCATTATTTGACCAGGGTAGCTATACCACAAGCTACAAGTTGTTCCTTTAATGCATTTTATTTTCTTGTGTCCCAGATGCATCAAAACTGATTTTCTGGTTCCTTTTTAGAGACTCTCCAATTGATTACTATATATTTCACTCTGCTTTTACTGTTAAGTTGTTCAAATACATTTTCTTAGAGTTTATAAATACAGAGTAGATGCTGCAACTTTGCTTTTTTCTCCTGATAATTTGGAGTATTTATTTATAAAGGTCGATCCTATAAGCAATAGCCTTTATTTGTACCTACTGTACAAAAAGGCTATTCAGTTCACAGAGGAGACCAAATGAGCAAATACAAATCATCTGATCTTACTCCCTCTTACCATAAAACAAAGATTTCAATATTGTAAACTCATGCAATGTCTAAAAAATTACCATGTACTCAGCATGGTCTGAAGAGCTCAGATTTAGAGTAGAACAGATCAGAGTTTAGGGGCTGTCAGTCTCAGAGGCAAGTCCTTCAAAAAGAAAATCAGTTGACCATATGGTGGAGAATCACATATTAAAAAGCATCTTTTTTGAGATCCCACTTCCCTTTCTTTGGGAAAAAAATAAATCTTTCTTTGGATGTCCATGGATTTAAATTAGCATAGATAAAATCATAGCTCTCAACTTATATAATAGCTATTTCTGTCCACAAGAAAAGCTAGAGCTATTTGTTACAAAGGGGACTATGCATTTTCCTGAATGTGCTTGTATTATTTTCACAGAATACAGTCACCTCAGTCCTTGCAACATCAGTGGATAACACCTCATGAATGGGTTGGGAAAGAGGTGAGACACTGCACTGAGAAATAGGATATTGCACTGAATTTTGTCTAGAATTTACATTTAAGAAAGCAGAAAGCCATTTACATAGGCCCCTCCCTTCATCAGCTTTTACAAAAGTAGATTTTGCTTTATTATTAGTAAACAAATAATGTGTTTGCAGGCTCAGTTTTGGCTGCATTGACCCCACAGTTTCAGCAAAGGATGTTTGCTAATCACTACTGAAACCCACAGCCACACAGGAGGTTAACTGTTCATCATCTCCACCACCCTGGGGAGAAGGGAGAACACTGTGGGAGCTGCTTTTCCCTCTCCTGGGAGCTACCAAAAGTCACTGGAATTACAGACTGCTTGACCTTGCTAATGGACACAAAACACAGGAGGTTCCCTCTGAATATCAGGAAACACTTTATGCCTCTGAGGGTGACTGAGCACAGTGTGTCCAGGGAGCTTGTGCAGTCTGCAGCCGTGGAGATCCTCAAAAGCTGTCTGGTCACAGTCCTGGGCCACTGGCTCTAGGTGGCCCTGCCTGAGTGGGTTGGACCAGATGACCTCCAGAGGTTCTGCCAACCTCAACTTTTCCTTAATTCTGTGATTTCACAATTACACAGAATTATTGTTGAGGCTGGAATAGACCTTTGAGATCATCAGGTCCAGCCTAAGAGCTGACACCACGACACCCAGCTAGACCATGGCACTCAGTGCCACATCCAACCTTTCCTTAAACACCCCTAGGGATGCTGACTCCACCTCCTCCCTGGGCAGCCCATTCCAGTGTCCAATGACCTTTGCCATAAGGAAGTGCTTCCTAATATCCAACCTAAACCTCCCCTGGTGCAGCTTCAGGCCATGGCCTCTCGTTCTGTCACTGGTTGCCTGGAAGAAGAGTCCAGCCCCCACCCTGCCTACAACTAGTTGTAGAGAGTGATGAGATCTCCCCTGAGTCTCCTCCAGGCTGAACAGCCCCAGCTCCCTCAGCCTCTCCTCATCAGACTTTCCCTCCAGTCCCTTCCCCAGTCCTGTCTCTCTCCTCTGGACCCTGCAGCCCCTCAATGTCCTTCTGGAAGTGCAGAGCCAGAACTGCACACAGTGCTCAGGGTGAGGCCTCCCCAGTACCAGACACAGAGGTAGAATCACATCCCTAGTCCTGCTGGCCACACTATTCCTGATCCAAGCCAAGATCCCATTGGCCTTCCCTGCCACTTGGGCACACACTGGCTCATCTTCAGCCGGTTGGCACCCAGCACTCCCAAGTCCCTCTCAACTGGGCCACTCTCCAGCCACTCACCCCTAGTCTGTAGCTGCAGGGGGTTCTTGTGGCCAAAGTGTAGGACCCAGCAGAAAGAATCCTTGAGCCCTAACACTCAAGGTCCAGTGGGATCTAGACAGCTGAAACTATTCTTATTCCAAGGTGGGAAAGGTATTTTTTCTTTCTACAGTGTTTCTTACTTGTCCAGTCCATGCTGAAGCCACTAAATTTACATTTATACATTGTACAAACAATGTAAATTAAATTTTGAATTGTACAAACAAACCAATTTCCAAATAGCTGGCCATTCATGTATACTAATGTACTTATGACATGAGCTATAAGGACCAATCATCAGGAGACAGACAAGTTCAACAAGTACCTTGAAGAGTATATGGCTTATTTTGAGGTTAGGTTTATAGTTAAAATTTTCATTTTTCTATAATAAGCAGTTTCATAGACACTTTGGAATTGTCTGCTGAATATGCTTAAGCAAAAATCTGAGCTAATAATTTCTCACAACTTGGAGTATGTTTTTTCTTGTGGTGTTATTTCCATGTACACAAATGTGAACTATGATGGCAGTGCTCAAGACAGGCAGTGACAAACCTATAATGAATTAACAGTGAAGTATTTTCTGTATAGCAAGTTAATTAAGTGAACCAAGAGGTGGAAATATTTGTAATAAAGACATACCTTTAGCAAGCTGTTCTCAAGCCTTTCTGGTTGGCAGTACCCATCTGTGCATTTAAGAATGGCTTTGAAGTACTTTTAGCAGAGTCCTTGTTTACTAGTGCAGGTTACTTCTCCTGTGGAAGATCACAAAAATAAATCCAAAAAAGCAAAACAAAACAAAAGTACTCTGAGCCAGTTACTGATTATGTGGTATTCAGCATTTCACATGAAAACTGCAGAAGCCATTTAGTCCTGATTTTTCAAAGAGAAAAGCAAAATTGAATATCCAGGACAACAATAAGTTCCTATCCTCAGCAGTGTTTGAGTCTAGCTGTTCTAGCTGGAGCCATGCTGAGTGTGGCAATATATATATATATATAAATATATATATATATATAGTGTGTGGCAAACTATAATGCTGTCTTTGGCATAAATACCTTTCACCCTGAAGATCTCAGATCATTCCAATATTGACATAGGCATGCTGTGCTATTAACATGAAAGTCAACTAGTGTCTATATGTGCTCATCAGGTAAAGAATGTTTACCTAAGCAAATCCTAAGGATGTTTTTACATAGGGAAGTCAGTGTGGAACAGTTCTGTGTGAAATACATCCTCATATCTGACTGCACACTAAATCTCTTGGTAGTCAACTGGACGTGGACCAGCTCAAGGCTTCAATAAATATTAGACCCAAAGGTAGGTTTCACTGCCCTATTTCTATATTAAATAAAATATTATTTATCTTGTGGGAGCTACCAGAATAGGACTAGGCTGAGAATAAAAAAAAAATAAAAAATATAAAAAATATATATGTAAGTATTTCTTAAAGGTTACAGAGGAAAGACTATCAGGGAGTCTAGAATCATAGAACACCAGGTTGGAAGGCACTTGAAGGAGCATCAAGTATAACCTTTTAAGGTAAAACTATATGTACATATATGATTTAAATGAGATGGCCCAGCACCCTGTCAAGCTGAGTCTTAAAACTGTGTAGGGGAATCCACCATTTCCCCTGGGAGATTATTCCAATGTCTAATTGTTGTCATGGTGAAAAATTCTCAAGTCCAATCACAACTTCCCAGGAGTAACCTGTACCCACTACCCCTTGTCTTTTCCATGTGACTCCTTGTAAAAAGGGAGTCTCCATCTTCTTGGTACCACTTTTTATGCACTGGACATGGTAATAAGGTTTATCCTAGGCTGAACAGACCAGTTTTCTCAGCCTTTTTTCCTATGGCAGGTCTTCCAGAGGTTGGGCTCCAGCAGCTGAGAAGGGCCTGGGAGACAGTGGTGGATCTGAAGCAGAGATGAGAGGATGACTGGGGAGTCAGTGGGTATTGGGACAGGGAAAGGAAAGATAATGGAAGTGCTGCAAAAAAAAAACCAACCAAAAAAACCCAAACTAAACAAAAAAAAAATCCACAAAACCCAAACCTTTAAATAAACCAAACAATCAAAGGGTGGGAAAAGCATACCAGCAGAGCAGGAGCTTTCTAGAGCATCCTTTTGGTGTAATGCCTTAATAAAACCACTTCTTCCCTAAAGCTCTTAATGGCTTTTGACTGAATTGAAAAGCCTCCACTCTCTGTTTAATCTCCTTAATGAAATACACCCAAAGCAGTTTAGATCTGAGTTCCTCACCACTGAGCCACTGTTACTCTCAGATGTCTCCTTCCCTGCCTCCAGCACACCACAGTTCTGCTGGTGAGCTGCACCCACACAGGCACAGCTCTGCTCAGGAACTCTCTGAGTGCCTGTATTCCCTGTGCTTCCTGATGACAATTCCTTCTGCTCTCCCTCTCTTTGACTCAGCAAAAATAAAATGCAAGAGAGTCTTGCTTAATGGCCTTTAGCTAAAATCTGAACAGATTTTAGTCTTCTGGGGAAAAAAATGAAATCACTTTGTAAATCCATACAAAACTGGTAAATGTTCTCAGAAGCCATAATCTTAGCAAGATTTTTAAAACTAAATTTTACTAGAAGGTTTTCCAGTCAGTTGTGTCAATCATCATAGAATCATAGAGTGTTTAGGGCTGGAAGGGAGCTCCAAAGGGCATCTAGTGCAGCCCCCTGCAGGGAGCAGGGACACCCTCAACTAGCCCAGGCTGCTCAGAGCCTTGGCCAACCTCCCCTGCAATAGCTCCAGGGATGGGGCCTCAACCACCTCCCTGGGGAGCCTGTTCCATCATCTTTCTGGGCTCCTCTTCCTCTCATCTGCCTGTTACCTCTGCTCTCAGACTTCCTTTCACCCAGGACACTTCACTTATTCTCATAGTTTCAGCTACTGCCAACATTACCAAAATCTCATTTATCTTCCTACTCCAACATTTTTGTTACTTCAACCTCTTTCCTTCTATAGCCTAAACTGAGGAAAGGTTGGTTTTAACTGATCAGAATTCACACATTACCATTGGTGTCAGTATACCTGCTGATTCAAACAGGCAATGAATGCTGCATTGGTTTGCTTAATTTCTTTTTCAGAACTGGAGAGTTACCATTTTTAAAGTTAAAGCTCAGGGTTGTTTGGTTTATTTTTGTTTTTGTTTATTTTCAAATGCAATTATGCAGCAGCTTGAAAAGAATTTACAGTTATTGGTAATTTACAAAGACAGATAATTATATAATAATCCTGGAACTTCTATAAAGTATAACCTTCCAGGGTCTATGTAAACTTGACTTTTAACATATTTTTAGCATATTTCATATATTCATTTCACCATGTTATGCCACCAGTCCAAATGGAAATTTTTTTGGAATATTTTAATTTTATCTACCTAGTTAAAACAAAAATATTGAGTCAATTATTGATATAATTTTTCTCAAATGACTGGCCTGCTGCATCTGATTGCCACACACATCCAATCACAGTTTAGTCATCTCTTAGACAGCTACAGTTGTGCCAGCAAATGCAACTAGTTTCTTAGGTCCCAAGGGTCCTGCTTTGAATTGGCCAGTGCTAAACAGTGTGCCTCCCACCACAATTAATGTGATTCACATTGCAATGTTATTTATTCCCTTCTGGCACTAAATTCAAGATCATTATTAACATCTTTAAGATCACACAGAGTTTGCTATCAAGATGTTTCATATGCCACATTAAGTATTACATTCTACAATATTAATATGTGGAAACTGCTGGGTTTTTTTATATGTATGTATGCTTACAGATGGTTTATTTACTATTATTCTGAGTTGTATGATATCCAGAGCTCGTTGTCACAGGAAGCATTTTGGTCTACATGTGGCTTTTCCTTGTCCTGCCACCTCCTGTTCTTTTGGAAGTAACCAAAAGACAAACCCATCACCCATATAAGATTTTGCCATTCCTTGCAAACTTCACACAGTCACCGACTGCTGATTAAAGCTGACATATGTGCTGTTGATTACAGATGTACCAGCACTGGAAATCTCTTGACATTTTTATTAAATGACATTAAAAAGATAGGAGAGCAATTATTGTCTCAGCTGCTACCTGAGAATCATCCCTTCCCACTCTTTAGGAGGACTGTCTGTCTGAAACTGATGCTGCTACTGAGGGAGGGGAGCATCAGAGAGAGAAGAACCATCTGCAGGTGGTTTTGCCTGAATTACTTCTCATCTAGAAAAGACAGAGCTTAAGTAGCATGCAAGATAAGCACAGTGAAATGTGAAATACTGAAATGATGTGCAGGACTGTATTATTTGCCTCACAAGTGAGTAAGACCAAGCATCATAATTCATCATAGATGCATCTGGCTGGGAGGGCCTCCTTCCATGATTGCTTAGGAAAACACTGAGACTTCTCAAGAGGCACAGGCCTCAGGAGATGGGGTGTGAAGCACTGTGAAATTGCTTTTGTGTCTGGCATTCTGAAGCCTTTGAAGACTGATGTGGGCAGGACTGGCTCTGAGACACACAAAGTGGATAGTTGCCTATTGGAGCAGACAGACTCCTGGGAGCAACAAAAGGCTGCTGCCACTGAAGCAGGATCAGCTGCTTCTAGGAAAGGCAGCAGACTTCCAGCTTCCCCAGGCTCTTCCCCTTAGCTCTGCTCACAGCCTCTTCCTGATCTGATGGTGTTTCCCACCATGCCTGACACACCACATGCCTGCTCTGGTTATGGATTACCCAGTTAATCTCACACCAAACTCTGTGCTGCTTCCTAAGGAATATTCATAGCTCACTGGCCACTCCTACACCCCTTGCTGCTCCAGAAACAGTTCTCCATCTGAAAGCATGTCTTCAGTGAAGGGAATAGAAAAAAAAAAAGTTATTATCAGCCCCTGTGTCCAACAAAGAGGAAAATATTGAAGGCAAGACAGTTTGTAGTCATACATTGGGAAAACATGGCAGAGACTAATAAGAAAATTTTAAAAATATTTTTTCTTTTCTTTTTTTTTTTTCCCCCAGGAGGGAAGAAACTTGGGACTGCTGAACATGGGATTGTGGAATAATGTCCACAGGTAAAAGCCAGGTGAATACCTAGTGCAAGGCTCAAGATCAGAAGGACTTTCATCTTCTCTTAACACTTGTACACTGAAAAGAAGCAATGTGGGTGACAGGGACTGGGAAAAGATATTTAGCTTACTCATTGACAGAAGATGGTATGGCTATCAAACAGAGCAAAGAACCAGCATGCCTCAAAAACTGAGATGCAGGCTATTTCAACTGAAAACCAACTAAAAGATGTCCATTGCAACATGTTTTCCAGAGCACAACGAATGTAACATCCCTGGAGAAACCCAGAAAAATATGTGTGAAGTCATTACATGTATGTTACGATGCTGTGATTTTATCTAGCTTGAAAAAATGAAGATAAAAATAAGTGGCTTTGGCCCAGGAAAAGTAGGCAGGTGCAACAGTGGATCACATACTTGTAGAGAGTGTAGAGGAGTCCAGTATTTGACCCAGTTGTGGGTCATATACAGGGTCATAGAATCATAGGATGTTTAGGGCTGGAAGGGAGCTCCAAAGGGCATCTAGTGCAGCCCCCTGCAGGGAGCAGGGACACCCTCAACTAGCCCAGGCTGCTCAGAGCCTTGGCCAACCTCCCCTGCAATAGCTCCAGGGATGGGGCCTCAACCACCTCCCTGGGGAGCCTGTGCCACTGAGCCACCACCCTCAAGGGAAACAACTTCTTCCTGAGATCCAGTCTCAATCTCCTCTGCTCTCATTTCAACCCATTCCCCCTCATCCTTTCACTGCAGGCCCTTGCAAACAGCCCCTCTCCAGCCTTCCTGGAGCCCCTTCAGGCACTGGCAGGTGCTCTAAGGTCTCCCCAGAGCCTTCTCTTCTCCAGGCTGAACAACCCCAGCTCCTTCATCCTGTCCCCACAGCAGAGCTGTTTCAGCCCCTGAGCATCTCTGTGGCCTCCTCTGGCCCCTCCATCAGCTCCATGTCTCTCCTGTGCTGAGGGCTCCAGCATGATTTTCTCGTAACTCCCCCCCAAAAGCATTTGTTTATGTGTTTCATTGTCACTGTGGAATTCTATCCTTTTTCAATCTCTCTCTCTCTATTGTTAATGTATACATAGATAGATAACAAGATACAGAAATACATATACCTATGCAGACAACTGTGTCTGTGCATGCCACTTGTAGGCCTGTAAATAAATATATATATGTATAGAAGAAGAAAATTAAGTGAATTAAAAGGCTTCCATTACTTATTCACTTTAAAGTTTGTGGAGTTAATATAAATCTTAAAAAAATTGTCTGTAGTGTGTAAAGGCACAGAAACATTACACATTCAGCAAAAACATCTTGAGAAAACAAAAGCACATTGGTAAAATCTTACAGCTCATGTTCTTACTTTCCAGTCCCCAAGGTGTGCTTCACAATAGAGTCATGACATTAGATGCAAAGCATAGCAGTGACTGGAGTCCAGGCTAATAAACCCTGCTGGGATAATTAGCATGACATCCCTGCTATTGGCATTAAGAGACATTAAACCAAGGGAGAGCTCAAGGAGGAAAACAGGATTGAAAAGGGACAGACAGACAAAGATGAAGTCTAGGAACTGGGAAAGTGGAGAAGGTGGCTGCAGGGAGTTCTGGTTACAAAAACATTGAGACCAACAGATTCATATTCTGCAACATGATCTAATGGTCCCAGCTGTCACAACTTTCATGGAAAGGTTTTGTTTAAGAACTATAAAAAACTTCACTTTACATAAGATTTGAGTGTAATCTAGGAAGAGAGAATTTGTCTGATCTGAATGACGTGGTCTTTGTTCACATTGTATTCCTTACTGAACCTAGGGAACAATATGAGAGCCCTCCTGTGGACAGCTCAACACCTGTAAATTCCCTTGGCTGCAGTTAAGTCAAGGCAGCCCACTAGGTAATGTGTCTGCTCTCTTGTTCCATGCAGTGAGTTGTTATTATCACTCTATTTATTGTGTCTGTGGCAATAGAGGTGTGCATGGCACTTGGCACAACAGTAAATCAAAGCTATCCGGCCTCAAACACCTATATCTAAGTGCCCAGACACAGCAAAGGGAAATGCAGAGGTAGTACAGAGCATAACACCTTCTTACCTAGTGCTGTGAGCTGGCCTAACTCCATCCACCCAGGAGAAAGGGAAGGGGATTGAAGAGGTTCAGTTGCCATGAAGGAGAGAGGATGGCTCTGAGCACAAGTTTGTGTTTTCATACCAGCTACCTGCCAGTGCCTGAAGGGGCTCCAGGGAGGCTGCAGAGGGGCTGTTTGCAAGGGCCTGCAGTGAAAGGACAAGGGGGAATGGGTTGAAATGAGAGCAGAGGAGATTGAGACTGGATCTCAGGAAGAAGTTGTTTCCCTTGAGGGTGGTGGCTCAGTGGCACAGGCTCCCCAGGGAGGTGGTTGAGGCCCCATCCCTGGAGCTCTTGCAGGGGAGGTTGGCCAAGGCTCTGAGCAGCCTGGGCTAGTTGAGGGTGTCCCTGCTCCCTGCAGGGGGCTGCACTAGATGCCCTTTGAGGTCCCTTCCAGCCCTAAACATCCTATGATTCTATGATTCTTTCTCAGCACACTCTGTCTCAGCACAAGGAGTTTAAGGTGTGGATGGAAATCTGCAGGTCTGTATCAGCGGGGCCTGTGTTGCAGTCCAGGCAGGTGCTCAGCAGATGGGGCTGTTGCACTGTCAGCTGTGAGCTGTTCAAATACTTCATCATAGAGACCAGCAACATTCTTGGAGATCACTGGGGTATTAATATATCAGAAGAATAAGAAATTAGAGATGCTAAATACCTGCCGCTTATGGAAGTTGGAAAAGGGTTTTTTTGGTTTTGTTTTCTCCCCTAGAGTTTCAGGAAAGTTCCCAACTTCCTTTTCAAGCATCCTTCAGTTTTATTCTGCAGGGAGTCATAGAATGGTTAGGGCTGGAAGGGACCTCCAAAGGGCATCTAGTGCAGCCCCCTGCAGGGAGCAGGGACACCCTCAACTAGCCCAGGCTGCTCAGAGCCTTGGCCAACCTCCCCTGCAAGAGCTCCAGGGATGGGGCCTCAACCACCTCCCTGGGGAGCCTGTGCCACTGAGCCACCACCCTCAAGGGCAAGAACTTCTTCCTCAGATCCAGTCTCAATCTCCTCTGCTCTAACCTTTAGATTTTGCTGTTTTCATATAGTACTCAAAATGAAGAAGCAAAGAGGAATGCTATAAAGAGTGGAAAGATACTCAATGCAACTGTCAAACTGCAGAAAATCTGGCAACACATCTATTCATACTTCCCCTCCCACATAACTTGGGTTAACAGTTGGACTCAATAATCTTAAATGTATTTTCCAACCTAAATGATTATATAATTCTAATATTGACTTTATCACAGAGTCGTCTGAAGGTGAATAAGGGAGTGATGCAGCTGGTCTTTCAGTCTGCTTCTCCCAGGCAGGCATGATGGAGAGGAGCAGCACTGGGGACACTGGGAGAGAGCAAAATGCCCCAAGGCTAGCAGGCCAGAAATTCCCACTATGACTCAGATTATTGGGTTTTTTCCCCTTTTGTTTCTCCCTACCTCACTCCAATTTTTCTATCACCTAGAAAATATAAGAAATGCTTGTTTAAAGATGTAATATAAAGAGTAATTCCCATGCTGCCCTTTTTGGATTTGAAAGCTGGTAAGAATTTATTGCTCAGTAAGTTAGACTTGATAATATGAGATTTCTGAGAGCAATGGGTATGTAAATGCATCCTTATACTGTCTCTGGGGTGCCAGTGAAAACAAAACCCACAATCCCCACAGGGTGATGATATCACCTTTATATGAACTGAACACAGAGAATGGAAAACCATAAAAATGATCTTTTATGAACAGTTTCTCCTTTATTAGGTCCTGGAAAAAATGTGAGTTGCTTTAAAAAGAAACAAAGCAATGAAAGAGTGAGAAATTTAAATATTTTTTTCATGGTACTTTCAAATATTAAAAAGGGAATACAATAAAATACAATACAAAGGAATTCAGAAACTCGTCTCTGATTGCCCAGGTGTGATTAATTTTGCACTATGAAAATGTCAGTGCAGAAACATTATGCACGTCAGAAAAAAAATAAAGTTTTAAGATAAAATTACTATCTTAAAGAAAAATCATACCACAGCTTGTTCTGTATGGCTTACTCATTAGTGAAGTTATTTAATATAGCTGTTTCATCATGCAGTATAATTAAAGTGATAAGTTAACCATAGTCATGACAGTTCTTCCTTGATTAATATGAATTATTCTTATAGTCTGGTGGTTTTCAATCTTAGAGTCATGAACCCTTCTAAATTGGGCCTAGAACTTCCATATGGAGTCACAAGGGTTTCAATATAAATAGAAGTTCTGAGCCTACCAAGACTGTAGAAAATTTACCTATCTAAATATCTTCAGCAACTGGATGGAGCAAATAGTCCCCTAAAGAATATGAAAGTCATGACCATTGCAGAAGGAGAATAAATACATTTTTGATGTGTGTGTGTGTATATATATATATATTTCCAAATGTTAATTATCACACTTATCCATTTAACATTAAATCTATTTTTCATGTGCAGATGCATGACAAAGGACAAGGCACCACCTGAAAAAATATCCTTGCTGCCCTGCCTGTTCAGAAACACCTTCTAACATCTAACCTAAATCTCCCTCAGTGACATATAAGCCTCTTATTTTCTGTCCTACCCAACATGAACATGGCAAACAGATTACTTCTTCCTCTCTGCAGCAGCAATGTTTTACAAGTCTGCAGTGTATTGCTGTCTTCCTTCTCAGCCTTCTTTTGGCTGTCAATCTTTCCAGACAGCTCATCATTCCTCCTGCCCTCCTTTGGACCCCTGCCAGAGCATCCACATTTTTCTCCAGGTAACTGGAGCTGCCAGACATCCCTTATAAAGTGGGATTTCCCATGTTTAAGCCTCAAATCTCATATGCCTTATTAAAAGCAGGTGATATATTGCCTGCTTTTGTATTTCCTCTTTATTTTAATAGGGGACGTGGGTTTGGAGGTTGAAACCTAGAAAAACCTGCAGCTGCTTTCCTGCCCCATTCTTCTGAGCCACAAACTCCAAGTGGCCGTGAGAGAAGTGGAAGCCAGAGCATCCCTAAGGAGCTGGAGAGGTCTGAAGGGCAATGCACACCCTGAAGCACAGGGAAGGCATCTTGGTGTTTTGAAACTCAGAACCCAGCAATTCTCATATGCTGCCCCAAGAATCCTCCTGCCAAGAACTCACCAACACAGTAAGAACTATTCCTGTGTTTTCTAGGCAGTGCTTTTTTTATTATTATTAGTTTTGTAATTTTTTTTATACAGCCCAGGAGATGACATTTGAGGTCTGTGGCTTATGTTTAACTTGTGATCCTCTGTCCTCTGCAAAATACTATTTGGCCAGTCACGTTCCACCCTGCATTTGTTTGGTCTGATTACCTAAATACCTTGTCTTTGCTGAACTTCATCTTTTTCATATCAGAACACTCCTGTAATTTATCAAGATCATTCTGACTTCTTGTCCTATCCTCTATTACTCAGGCTGTTTCTCCCACTCTGGTGTCATCTCTGAATTTAATAAGCCTGCTCTCCTTTCAAGCATACAAATTACTAAAAAAATAAAATAAAAATCTAGAACAAAACCTTGGACAGACCTTTCAACTGTATCTGATTTATCTTTAATTTCAACAGAGGATCATCTGCTCTGTTATTTGGAGCAAGTCAAGAGCAGAACAGGTTGCCCTCCACAGACACCATTTCCATGGATAGAAAGTGACACAGAGGTGTGAGTTTGCTTCTTCCACTTACAGATGTATGGAATTACTGTATTGCTTGTGGAAGAAGCCAGTATCAACTCTTATCTTTTTGGAGCAAAGACTGGGGAGGCAGCCTGAGTGTCCTCAGCCCTCAGTGCAGCAGCAGAAGCACTGTTCCATAGACAGGAGAGCAGATGTAGCTGGAGCAGAACAGCAGATCAAGCCAAAGGATGATCCATCTCCTCTCAGAGCTGAGAATGCCCCAGCACTAAGACTGTCCTCTGCAAGATAACTACAAAACCAACAGGAATGGTTTGTCTGGGAGTTCCCAGGCACCCTGGTCATACAAGAGAGAATTTGTTATTGCATTTTGCAACCTGGATGACCTGTGACATTCAACTGAACAGCTTTAGAGGCATATTTTCATAACTTTCTATGAGTATGCATGACTCTTTCCAATCTGAGGCCTAACAGAGGAGTGAGACTTGGCATTTGGGAAAGTTTTGAGCCTAACTCACTTGGGTTTTTTTCCCCAGTACTCAAACTGATGACATTTCAGTGTAGAAGGAGGCTTTGCAGATGGTGCAGCTGCCCTTTCTATTCCTGTCAAGGAGACCTTGCAGACAGCAGCAAACTCTGCCATTCTGCAAGGTGAAAAAGATACCAGTCATCCTTACCCAGTCTGGAGGTCTTGGCAGGACCAGGAATCTAATTCTTGGTAATTCAGTCCCAGTGCAAAGCTTCCAGTGACCAGAGTGGGTGGAAGGGCGGGAAGAAAAGCAACCTGAACTAAGTTTGAAAGTTAATTTCACTGATTTATGCTCCTTCCAGCTTAATTTCTAACTTTTAAATCAATTACCATTATTTGCTAGACCATTTATAAAGGAAAAAATCCTGTTGAAAATGGAGAGGGTGGGTCATACCATCCACCAGCCAACAGAGAGAACAGAGGAGGATGGAAAGATACAAAATGCATTGCCTGTGCTGATAGAACATAGGCTTGCAGGATTTATACACACTCAGGGACCACTTACAGGACTGTTTTGAGCTTGTGTGGCCAGACATGTGAACATCATGGGGTAGTTTTTCTTTGCAATGATGCAAGGATGTAATAATTCCCACATTTTTCTCTCTGTGTCAGGGGGAAGGTAGCTTGAAGAGCAGGAAGGCTGAGGATTGGGACCTCTAGTTTCTCTAAGGTGATATCAAAAGATTCAACTCCAGACACTTTGTATTCCTGAGCTTCTTAAAGATTTATGATCTTTATGACGAGCATTTTCCCCTGTGAAATTTCTGCTTAAGTATTTCCAGGAAGAAAATGTTTTCCTTTTCTTCCCCTCAAGTCAGCAAAACTTATCCTGTGAGGATTTCTGAATGAAAGGGGGAGATTAGTGTTTCAGGAATATACTTTAGCAGACTAGAAGAGTTTACTGGAGTCCCTGCAGTGCATCTGGCTGGGCAGCCTCTGCCCTGCCTGCCTCTGGGCCTGGATCCCTGGCTGTATTCTGTGGGAGGGGAATCCACAAACAGGCTTTGAAATGCTTTACATCATAAAACCCCACTTGGGATACGATTGTTTTTGACTAAAGGAGGGAGATTCACTTAACAGGATTAAGGAAATTTTCAGCTGCTTAGAGCCTCCTTTTCTCTGCCTCTCTTTGACAGGGAAAAAAGTGTATTAATCCTAATTGTACTGCAGGCTAGTGCATCCAGTGGCTGTTGACTCAGTGCCCACAGCCCCTGCTGCCTCAGCTCTGCAGAAGGGAGTCAGCTGCCCTCTGGGGTTGTTACCAAGACTGATTTCTCACCAAGAGAGAGAACATTTATTTTGGTCCTTGGATGCACCTTGACATTTGCCCAAGATTAATAGCTCCTTTTTTATGAAATACCTTCCTGCTGGGGACGTTTGGCAAAAAAATGCAAATAATCTTCTTTTGTCACGCAGGAGCTTTTCACAGAAAATCAGTTAAAACTGATTATTTTTCCTACTTTTTAAAATGTTTTGGAGTATATTTCACTGTGAGAGTGATGGATCTGCATAATGGGATCACAAAACTATTTTGTTAGTACAAAGTAAGTTGTAGAAAGACAGGGTTAAAAAATATTAACCAAGGGGGTATTAACAAAGGGCTATTAGTCTATTTTGATACTACATGATCATTATGTTGTTATTGGGCTTTTATAACATCTGCAGTCTGTAGATGTGCTTTTGGCATATATGCTTTTTTAGTATAATTTTATTTTACAGTAAACTCGTTACAAAAACTGCCCTATCCACATAAATAGGAGAGGTCAGAGAGAAATGATGTACTATTTTAGAAAGCAGATCACTACTGGATTATCTGCCAAGAGTGTGGTTATGTAAGTAGACATTTAGTAGCATAGTTATTTGAGGTTATTTGCTGTTTAACACTATCACTGAAGTTTTATGATTGGAAATGATGGACATTCTATGCCCTATGGAGCTTGTGAAAGGTCACATCAAAACTAAAAAATGCAAGTGTTCATTAGTTTGCCTTATTCCAGTTTGAGGCACAGAAAGTTTGTATGACATTCTGTGTATTTAGAATGTTTTGCTACATTAGATTCTACTGTCAAAAATCTGGTTTATTATTTCATTTCTCTATCCTGAGTCTGTTGTTCAGTCCTGTCTAAATGGCAGTCTGTCCACACAGAGAACTGGCAATGCCATCATCTACCTGGATGCTAAACACACCCAGTGCATGGTGGTTGGGGCACTGGGGCCCTCCCTGAAGCAGCCCACTCTACATCTGAACCATCTCCACCACAGAGTCCTCTGTGCCCTCTTACCTCTCCTTCATTTATTACCTCTACATTGATACTCATGATTTCTGTAAATGTGTGTTTAATCTTTAATATTTTCATACATCTAATTAAATATCAAAGAAATACAGTGTTTATCTTGAGTACACCACTTTTTCCCCCCCACCTCTAGATGGACTTGCAGAAAAGTGGATAAATTGCCCTTTTACTGTACACATTTTAATGGAAACTTTTATATTTTCAAGGAAAATAAAACTTCCACAGAAACTTCTCAATGAAATGAGGTATTTTCTTCTAAATACATTTTCAACTTATCCTAAAGCACCCAAAATATTTGCATTAGAAAGATCAAGAAAGTTGAAATTAATGTTTTGATTTTGCTGCAAGACTTGCAGGAAGCCTTAGGGATTTTTACTGGGAGCTCTGGCACCTTAGTTGCATCATTTTTATGTAAATGAAGCTCTTGTTTAATGTTAAGTAAGGTTAAATCATTAAATCATGCTCTGCAGAGATTGCTAAGCAGCTTGACTTAAAATTACTCTCTCCTCTTGATTACCTGACTTTCTTATTAGTTCATCATTTCTCTACCTCTCCAGTTGCCATAGAGCTTAAACAGCTTATTGAAATGAGAATTCTCAAATAAAACAAAAACTTCAGCAAGAGAGAATAGTAATGTGAGGAGGAGGAGGAAAGGTCCTGGCAAGGTAGGAAGAAACAAAAATTTAATAGTGGATTCTTCTGAATGTGTCCCACTCACACATCATTCTTTGAGTTAATCAATACCAAGAAAAATTATCAATACCAAGAAAAATTACCCAACTCCCATATTTCTTAAAAAAGAAATATATAATATGTTAAGTTTCATTAATTTCATTAGCATGTTCCATTTTCACTGTTTGTTTCACCATTTGGCTTCCACCCACTACACTGCTGGAGACTGAGACTTCATCTTCTGGTTCCTTAGTGTTTGCATCACTCAAGTACATTTCTAATCCAAGTATCTCCCAAATGTTTTGATTCAAGACTTGGAAAAATCCTATTTTTGATCTCTCTGAAGCCCTCCACAGATTATATGCTTCCCAAAGGAGGAGTTCTGTTATTTACTTCTTGTTAATGACTCTTGGCCAGCAGAAAAATGTATATGTGAATAACTTAGGTTATGTCCCTATGGACAAGTTGAAAATGTTATAAGATATTGGACAATATCATACCAAAATTATCTCTACTAATTTAAACTTTTAAGTCTCACAGAGAGCTCCTTTAAGATGTTATTTTTTTCCCCTAAATACCATGTTGAAATTGTACTTTTAGCAACTGCAAAAACATAAGTTACATTACATTTCCAAAACTGAAAAAGAAATCTCTGTGAATAAATGAATATAGAGCAGTATAGATAAAGGGCAACAGACAGAGGCATTGCACCACTCAAAAATTTCAAAAGAATACAGTGTGTGAGCTTAATAAAGCCAGCATCACCTGCAAGCCAGACTAGTCAGGGGGTATGCTGTCCTGCCAGACTTGAGAGAAAACTCATCTTTTCAAGAGTTCATCATGCAGTTGTAAAATGTTAACAACTGGTTTCCAGACTTCTCTTTGGTATACAATATTCAGCACAGAAATTCTTCCAGCCTTTTATGATGATATCAGTAGATGGTTAGATGAGGGGAGGGCAGTGGATGTGGCATTCCTTGACTTCAGCAAGGCTTTGATACTGTCTCCCATGGGATCCTCACAGTCAAGCATAAGAAATGTGGATTGAGTCATGGTGCAGTGAGGTGGATTGGGAACTGGCTGAAGGACAGAGCCCAGAGAGTTGTGGTCAGTGGAGCAGAGTCTGGCTGGAGGCCTGTGACTAGTGGAGTCCCCCAAGGGTCAGTGCTGGGTCCAGTATTATTCAATATTTTCATCAATGACCTGGATGAGGGGGTAGAGAGCACCCTCAGCAAGTTTGCTGATGACACCAAAGTGGGAGGAGTGGCTGACACAGCAGCAGGCTGTGCTGCCATCCAGAGAGACCTGGACAGGCTGGAGAGCTGGGCAGGGAGAAATTTAATGCAATTTAATAAGAGCAAGTGTAAGGTGCTGCATCTGGGGCACAACAACTCCATGGATCAGTACAGGCTGGGGGCTGATGTACTAGAGAGCAGCTCTGGAGAAAGAGACCTGGGGGTCCTGGTGGACAGGGGGATGACCATGAGCCAACAATGTGCCCTCGTGGCCAAGCAGGCCAATGGATCCTGGGATGCATTAGGAGAAGTGTGGCCAGCAGGGCAAGGGAGGTTCTCCTCCCCCTCTACTCTGCACTGGTGAGACCCCACCTCGAGTACTGTGTCCAGTGCTGGGCACCCCAGTTCAGAAAAGACAGAGATTTACTGGAGAGAGTCCAGTGCAGGGCACCAAGATGCTGAAGGGAGTGGAGATCTCCCTGCTGAGGAGAGGCTGAGAGAGCTGGGGCTCTTTAGCCTGGAGAAGAGGAGACTGAGGGGGGAGCTCAGCAGTGTCTGTCAAGATGTTCAGGGCAGTGTAGGGAGGATGGAGCCAGACTCTGCTCAGTGCCATCCAGTGACAGGACAAGAGGCAATGGGAGTCAGTTGGAGCACAAGAGGTTGAGGGGAAGCAGAAGGAAAAACTTGTTCCCAGTGAGGGTGGCAGAGGCTGGCAGGGGCTGCCCAGGGAGGTTGTGGAGTCTCCTGCTCTGGAGATATTCCAGCCCCCCCTGGATCTGTTGCTGGGTGACTTGGTCTAGGTGCCCCTGCTCTGGCAGGGGGGTTGGACTAGATGATCTTCTAGCTCCCTTCCAACCCCTCACATTCTGTGATTGTGTGTATTTTAGCCTATGAAAACTTAGGAAAAAGGAATTAAGCTCCTAAAAACCAAACAAGATCAATGGTCTGATTCCTTGCTACAACATAAAGCTGAAACTTCAGTCTTAGTTACTTCTGTGAGCTTATTCATATCCCAGCCCAGGCACACCTGTGACACTACAGTAGGAACTTCCATTCATACAGAGCACACAATTATTACCTGTTATGAACACAGCAAGGGAGTAGAGATATCATAAATTAATTACAGTAAATTTAGCACCATGAATTGAAGGACTTGACTCCCATTAGCAAACAAGGGAGGGGACTTCAGCAGGCTGATAACATCTGCTATAGACAGGGATCATATAAATGCCTATTTCACACTTGCTTAGCCTTACAAATGTACTATTTGGAAAAAAAAATAATAAAAAAAATTGTTCAGTAAGAGTTTAAACCCTGCAGGGTGTGATTATTGGCCTGTTGCTGTCCTCTGGAGATACCAGAGCCTACTGGAATGGATATGTTCTTCTGAAGATACCTGAACATGAGACCACTATACTGGGGGCCAACAGTGTTATAACATCTTCCTCTTGATTTCCCAAGTATGCAGCAAGGCTAAGCAGAAAAGAAGTTACTGGGAAAATAGGAATGGCTTTGAGATGGAAGTGTAATAAACAAAAAATCATTAAAAAACCCACCCTACCATAACTGCAGAAAAACCCAACCATCCAAAACTTAATCTGTGAAAAGCCATATGGACTGACCACCCCCTGCTCCAGCTGGGTTGAAGTTTAAACACCAGGAATACAGCTAGAAAATATGACAAATGCAGTCTTTGCCCTGGAGTCTCTGAACCAAGGGCTTATCAGAGAAATCAGAGCAGGAAATACTCTCACAGATTGAAAGGTCTGTTACATTCCTTTAAATATTGGCATCTAGTGCTGGAGCCTTTTTCCTCTAATAAGCCACAGGTGACAGAACAGCAGAGCCATGAGGCAGGTCCCCTGCACTCCCTGCAACACTATTGTCAGGGAAGAACTGAGAAATGTGTAACTGTTGAGCCTTTGGTCCCAGACCAAGTGGTACTGGGGGTACTGATAATATCTAGAGTAGCAGAAGTACTCTGGTTTCATAGAGCCATTTCCTTCACAGCCTGCACATGTGAAAACTTCAGTTTAAATGTTATTGATAACATTAAAAAAAAAATATTAAAAAAAGCTATTGACTTTAATGATTTTTAATCAGATTATTTGGAACCTCCCCTTTACCTACACAGCAAGCTATGTGTCTATTTTGCTTTGTTAAAGAACATAATTTACGTGCAAAATGTTTCAATTAATTCCTCTCTGAGACTATTAACTTTTTCTTACTTAAATCTGTAATGGAAATTGATGATAAGCACCATTGGTTGCAGAATTCTGCAATGTACTCTGCAATGACTGGAAAAACACCAACAGTTCTCCAAATTACTGCAAGTCATAAGACTGTCCAGGTTAGCTGCTAATCCTGTGTGGAACTGAAACTGAAGTGGTGGGGATTTTGTCTAAGTGTTAAAAATGAAAGGAAACAAGGCATGGGATAAAAGATGTAAATTCAGAAAACTAAAATCTAAATCCAACATTTGCTGTAAGTCCCCTGAGACCTGAAAACCATTGTTTCAGTGGGTAGTTCTCCCAGGGAAAGCCAGTGTGGGAGTGCACTCACAAAGCACAGCCCCTGACATGCTGCTGGCTCAGCCTCAGCTCTTTGCTGGGTAGTGCCAGGGTGAGCATGTGAAATGGTTGTGGTTTCAGAGCTGACACTGACCTCTTGATCTTTCAGACACGACCAGAAGGGCCACCAGCAATAACAATTCCTGTCCTGGGAAGTGTGTTGCCCAGACAAACTTACAGAACCCAGTGCTAGTGATGAGAGGGAAGGTTTCCTGCAGCAGTGACTGCAGAACTGGCTTTTGTGCTTTTCTGCATCTTCAAAGGGCTAAACAGTGATCAGTGTCTGACTCTACACCTATTTTCATGGACATTCTCTAATTCAGACATAGTAGCCCCAAGAACCTGTCATATGGTGGTCATGGAAATGAGAAGATGGATCAAAAAGCTTGTTTCTTTATGAAGAACTTAAAATCATGTCCTGTGTCCTCTTTCAAATACTTCCAGGTCAAGTAAAATATATACAGCAAAACCAAACTGAGTTTGCACCATCACCTGTAGTTTCTTTGCCAAGGCCACCTCAGGGAAGCAAGAATAATTGTCTAGGAAATTTTTAAGAGGCCTTTTTTTTCCAACACACAAATCTACAGTTACTTTATTCCCAGGGACCAATTTTCCTGTACCACATCCTGAACATCATTGCTTAATTTGCTCTGAATTTTGGCATATGTTTAACACTGCTTCCCAAATGTCACTGTTCAGCTGAGGCTATTGTAAAACAGCTCTTCTGTCTTGTTTCAGCCCCTGATTACACTCAGATATTCTTCACAGCACAGTTTTCTACAACAGTTGCAGAGCCACCATCCTGCTAAACTAGACTGACAATCCAGTACAATGCTTCCCATCCTAACAGCCTGGATTTATTTCTGCAGGGTTTCACCAGCAGCTGTAGCCTTTGAAAAAACCTTATCTAGCAGTGTCTCATCTAGGGAGTGTTCTAAAGTCAGATTAATGCACATAGAATCTAGGTTTTTTGCTTGGCTTTGCTGCAATTTCTGTCCTGTGGCAGAAATAAGATTTGTACTTCTGAGAGCTCTCAGAAGTTTGTAACTTGTTTGACAGCCAAGCAGCTGCAGGTGGATAAAAAGAATCTTTATGTGTAGGATATTGATTCCTGTCTGGATCAATAGGCTTCATTTTTCCTGTTAGCAAAAGCCATGCTGTGTGGCAGGAGCAAACAGGACTGGTAGGAGGCTCAGCAGTGTGATGGATGCAGGAAACTTCAAGTCTGCTGTTGCCTAAGGACTAGAGAGCTCTTCAGTTTCTTCCAAATTTCTCATCTTGCCCCACACCAACAAATTTCAGTCAGCCCTTGAACATGCATGCTGGGGATTTCACCCCAAGCCCTCCTGGCTGCAGCTCACGAGGACAGGCACTTCTCTCTGCTTTACCATCTCCTTATCTAGAGGGAAGCTGTCCCAAAAGCTCTCTGCTTAACAAAAACACACCATCTATCACACATCATAAAAATGAAAGAGAGAGATGTCAGACTGCAAATATAAACACTCCCACAGACCTCTTGCCACTGTAAAATAATTGATGGGGTTGGAGCTAGACTGGCATACTGCCCCAATCACATTCCCACTGGCTTACCAGCACCTAGAGTTCCCCTGGCTTTTTGCAGCACAATCCTAGCTCTGCTAACAGCTCAGAAAATACATTTATTTGGGCCCTGCTCTTAAGAAAGTCTCAGATGTGGGCAGCTCTCCCTCACTGAGCAAAAAGCCCTTCAGCTGTCAGAATAGCCATAATTAAGCTCACTTTAAGCATTGCAGCTTTTTATATAATAGTCCCAAAAGGCAAAGTCTAACTGCCACCAGCTCATATTTTCCCTCCTGAAGTATCTCACACAAATTACAATGAAAGGTCTAGGCAAAGAAAATCCTTCTTAGAGAAATAAACAAACAAACAAACAAAAAAAACAAAAAAAATTTTTTTTATTTGAGAAAATCAAAATAGGCTGTGTACAAAATTTATCAGAAAACACAACGCTCTTCTACCCCAAAACCTGCAATTTTGTGAGATCCTGTGTGGAACTACCCAAATTTCCCACCTTTTCTCCTACAGGTGGCATGTAATAATCCAGTTTTCAGTGGGGGCCCCATTTTATTGCATTATGAGATCTTAATAACACTCTCATGGCCCTCCCATTCACAAGAATTTCTGTGTTAGGAATGCTCATAATAGGTCCCTAAGGGTGTCAAGTCTGTAGGAAAAAAACCTGAATGGAAAGAGCAAAGACAAGGGTCTTTCATTACCATAAAAACATCTTCTGAGGAACAGCTCTGAGTCCAAATGACTCCTCAGGCAGTAAGTGCAGGGGGTGAGTTTGCATATAGTGAGTCCTGCGAGAGATACAGCCCAGTGCAATGCCAGAGAAATGTCCATTATTTTCTGCCAGCTGTGGAAACACTGATGTCAGAGAGTGAAAGGGAGAAGAATACAGAAGGAAGGTGCTGGTGGCAGACTGGGCCACCAACAGAAGAACACTGGTACAGGCAGGGATTCCAAGTCACACAGCAGGGGAACTGCAAAGAGTACCAAATGCTTGTGCTGAATTTCTTCTCTGCTGTTTTTGGAGACCATAATTGAAATAGCCTTAATTAAAAAAAAATAATCTAAGGACATGAGAGGAAAAGGCCAACAGAAAGCACTTTTATACTTGAGTAAGCCAAGCTGCAGCTCAAAGCTAGTTCTCATATATAGCACAGCATTGGGCTTTTATGAACAGAAATGCAAAGGATACACACATGAATGGGCTGCTTTTACTTGAATTCTCTTTCCTAGCTGTGTGTTCTCTTTATTTCTCTTTTAAAACAAAGTGTGTGGCTGTTCTAAAAAGCCATAGCTGCTGCAATGAATTGCAGGTGCATAACACCCACTGCTGTAGCATAGCACATTTTCCCAGCACCAGCAAGAGTGAAATAAGAACCAGAAAAGAATTCTGTTCCACTATAAACTCATAAACTTAGAAGCTCAATTCGTTTTTCACTCATTGAACTCCCTTGCAAAAATAGAGCTGGATCCAGTGTGGTTTGGACAGGGAAGGGGAAGGACGTTGGAAATCCAACATTGCAGAGAGGGTTTGCTGCACCACAACAGCCTCAAGAGCCGGGTGAGAGCCAGGACTAGAGGCATTGGGTGCAAGTTGGAGCACAAGAGGTTGAGGGGAAACAGAAGGAGAAACTTGTTCCCAGTGAGGGTGGCAGAGCCTGACCGGGGCTGCCCAGGGAGGTTGTGGAGTCTCCTGCTCTGGAGACATTCCAGCCCCCCCTGGATCTGTTCCTGGGTGCCTTGGTCTAGGTGCCCCTGCTCTGGCAGGGGGGTTGGACTAGATGATCTTCTAGCTCCCTTCCAGCCCCTAACGTCTGTGAATCTGTGAATGACATGCAAAGGATCAAGGGAGAGGGAAGCATCTTATAGAACTCATGAAAGTTACAATCAGTAATCTGGATCCAAATAATTAAGGAACTATCTTCTCAGTAATTAAAATCACCTAAGTTCAAAAGGGTAAAGAGCTGCTTACTTTTTTATTTTTTTCTTACAGAAATCCAGGATATTTTAGTGTAGCTACCTGAAAATAGCTGGCTGAGTTTTTGAAGGCTTCTGGAGTTAAATATGATTCACTTTGCAGTAAGCCAAGACCAGACTTTCTTGATGATAACACAGTCAAACAAAGTAATACTTATTTGATTAAGTGTGGGCTAGATTTTTTTTTCTCTTTGCATCTCTCAAGTCACATAAAAATACACTGTAAGTTAAAAATCAGAATAATACAGTGATGGTTTTATTTATAAAAGCTGCCACTTCTTTTGCCAGGTCTTTTGGAGTGTTCTGCAGAAAAATAAACATATGTTGAAAATATAAACACACTAATACAAAAACAGCCTCTTAACATTTGAACAAGGGCCATTTGATAAAAACACAAAAATTAAAATAAACTATCAGAAAAAGGGAGAAGACGGAGGATAGAGGCAAAAAATGATAAAGGGAAGGGGAAGGAACCCTCGTGTCTCTTCAGTAGTTTGGTGAAGCTCCTACCCCACATAATATTTAAGTACTAGCCTAACTTTAAGCATTTTACCTCAGACAGACCCCAGTAAGACAAAAATGAATGTGCAGAGTAAAATCTAACCCTTTATGCAACAGAGAAAACCAATTTATTGCTTTGGTGAAAACTCTGGCAAAGAATAAATTTTTGAAAGGAAAGGAATGAAGGACCAATATTTCAAAATCAACTTAAATCCAAATCTGAGTTTAATTTTATGCTCACATACACACATAAAACTCTGATGGATTGAATAAATGTCATTAATGTTAGTGTAACACTGAAATNAGATATAAAATACTATATAATTACAAGACTATTTAACTGTCTTGGAAGAGAAATAGAGCAAGTGCTCTTTAGATTTGCTTCTCAGTGTTGACTAATCACAGGTATAAAGTTACCCTGATCACTGGCAACACCAAAGCACAACTTGGTGTTGAAAGATGTCTGAGCTATGGGTAGAAAAGTCTGATCAATTATCTTTTTACAGAAACCTTCTGAGCTCCTGTCAGAAGGGATGCTGGGTACAGAGTGTAGCTGAGACCTGTGCCGAGTGAAATTCCTGCCTTCAGAAATGGAAGTCTTCACAGATAACAGCACTATGTTCACTGGCAAGGACCTGAAGAAAAACTTCATCCTGAGG
This sequence comes from Ceyx cyanopectus, assembly GCA_013401355.1. NCBI lineage: Eukaryota > Metazoa > Chordata > Aves > Coraciiformes > Alcedinidae > Ceyx > Ceyx cyanopectus. The sequence continues at coordinate 32,924 of VYZU01077519.1, forward strand.
ATACTCAGAATGAGCATCGTGCAGTGTCAGAGACATCGTTGTACTTTTAAAAAGCCTTGCTGGTCTGAACACACAAATGAGGTTTTCTTCCATTTACACAATGCCTGAAACATATGCTACTGAAATTTAACACAGCAAACTGTCAATAAGGAGAATTCTGGGAACATCTGGTGCTCAGTATCCTCATGATAGTTCTACTCCAAAATCATTTCTACATCTTAATCCCTCTCCTCCTCTTAGGATCACCTGTTTGATCTCTAGGTCTGATAGATTTGATCTCCCTTCTAGAGACCTAGAGTTACCACATATAAACTGAGAACCAGTGAATTATCACAGTCTGAGTGGACTTTATTCCTGAGGGAGGGACTGGGGTAGGCCGCTATGGGGCTGAACAGTCTCCTCCCAGCTACGTGACAGCAGCATCTGCACCTGGCTCACCATGTACCAGGAAAATCCTGCTCAGCTGCACAGCTCCTGGCCACTGAGAGATTCCCAACCTTCAGCTGCTTAGTTTTACTTAAGACCTCTGCTGAAGAACAGTTAGGTGTCTCCAAGAGATTGTCCTTTTCATGGCTCCACACAAATAGTGACACAGACTATCAAAGAGTCCCTGCACACAGAGATCCTCAAATCACAGGGCCAAATTTATTCTCAGTGTAGCTGTATTGGCACTAATGAACTTACATCTGGGATGAATTTGGCCCTTAGCCTGTAAAAATGGAAACCTCATGAAAGTCTATTGCTGAGTTAATGACAATGCTGAGCAGCAAGTAATTTTCCAGTAGGTTCCAATACACAGTGGTAATAGATTTTCTTCTTTATTGGCAGCCAGCCCTGTTTAATCAGGCTGCTAGATGATGGGAAGTGTCCAGAATCCTAGTTAGCTTTGCTCCTCCAACACAGTATTTTTCAGGTCTAGAAAATCTGACTGTGTGTGCACCTGCAAGGCACCAGCAGAGCAGCCTCCCCTCACAGGCCTGCTTTGCACAGCAGCATCCACACTAAACCTCTGGTGTTTCCAAAGGACTGCGCTTGGTGGAGAAAGCAAAACTGATGTCCTGACAGAAGAGTAGAAAAGGATAGCTCCCTAATGCTCTGTTACTTGGATGAGATTTCTGGAGAACAACTGTCTCTCAGGAGAGAAGGGGAAAATCTCCACAAGAGAGTCCCACTGAAGCACTGCCTGAGGTGGCAAAGCCTGGCAGGAGCCCTCCCCTCAGCCAGCAGGGCAGGAACAGAAATGCCCATTCCTGGCACAGCTCCACTGTGCTCTGCACTCCTGAGAGCACCAACGAGTGCACAAGTGGCTCTGCAGAAGGTCTGTGTGGGGCACAGGCCTGTCCATGATGTATTCACCTCCTTGCCCCAGTTCTGGTTGGAAGGGGATGTGTTGCCACATCAGTGGACTTTGCCACTGAAATAAACTTTGCAAGATACTAGGATTCATTGTGTTTCTCTAAAAAAGAAAACAACCTACAAACAAATAAAAAAAACAACAAAACAAAACACAAACCAAAACACAACAACAAAGGAAATGACAAAGGAAAAATAAAACAGATTGAATGTCATGTTCCCAAGGAAAAAAAAATAAAAGAGAATGAAAAAAAAAAAAGTGTAGAAAAAAACCTGTTCTCTTTGGGGTTTTAAACCTCTTTGCTGCAACTGGACACAACAGCCTCTGTCTAGCATTTAACCTTTCTTACTCCATCACAAAATTCAGCTGGAGCATCAAAAAGCTCAGTATGTGCTGTTGCTTCACACAAACCATACTCACATTAGGATACAAATGAAAGCACAGCAGTCATCATACCTATAAAGAACTCCAGTGGCAGCAATACCTAGAAAGACCTCAAACAATATAATGAATTATAAACCATTCTAGCTTTCCTTCATCAGAGTGAACCTTTCCAGGTGTTCTGTAGCCAAATCACTTCAGCAGTGTCCAGGTTTCTCTACAAACAATGTTCCATTTGCTAGTTTATAGTTTCCTGTCCTTTGCCCTCTTTAAAATGGGAGATTCAAATCTGCTACTTCTTCATCTTCAGGAATCTCTGCCTGACCCTCATGAACTTCTAAAAAAAAATGTCAGTGAAGGGATTGCAGATGTGCCTCTCCTAAAAAACCTATGGATATACATTATCTGGACTTTAGAGTCTGGTTGCTTTTAGTGCATCTAGAATTTGTGTAGCTGACACTGCTGTTATCTCTTAACGTGTGGGCAGACTCTCCCCCTCCCTTTTCTTTCTGCAGACAGCTACAAATGAGCTGTTTAACAGATGTGCTGTTTTCTGTCACCCAGTACCTTTTCCTTGCTATCATTTTCCACTGACCCTACGATTATCCTTTGTCTGTTGTGTATACATATAAGAGCATTTAACATTTATCACTAACCACATACACATTCCAGACCTAACAGCTGTAAGAGAGTTATTTAATGTGGAACTTACCTGAATGATTTGCAGATGCAATCACAGCTCGCAGAGCAGCAAAGGAATGGGCAGTGACCAGTAGTCTCCCCCTGGAGAGTGACCACTGCAGCACTGAGAGTCAGCCTTGGCCTCAGCTCCTAAGTAGCACAACAACCAGGTTATGCTAAGTGGGGAAAAGGACCTTTTGATGAGTAAACAGGAACACTTGTTTTCAATTCCTTTGGGAAAACCAATGAACCAATGCTTGTTCTTCGATGACTACTCAGAAGTACATGGTGGGTTTAAGAAGCTTCCGTTGATGACTCCTCTCTCACTAAAGGTTGTGGTTCTCCGTATGTTTTCTGGAGCACTGACAGAGCTGACAGTGCCTTAATTGCTCAAAGGATGACTCCAATGGTGTCAGTGGAAATAGGGTTATTGTTTCCTTTCTTTTGAAAAGGCCCAATGTATTTTAACTTCGACAAAAGCTTCCTAGAATTCTTCAGCCTGGGTTTCTATACAAAATATAGTGTATCTTGTATTTACTATCGCCTTTTCTTGTGTATTCTCAGCATTTTGCCTAGTCCATTGCTATTGCCTGTGATGTACAATGAGGATGAAGAATATAAAACATGGTCAATAAGCCTACTGCCACTTCAGTTTATTCCCTATGTTGCTTAACAATTCACTTATGCTGAAAGCTCCCTAAAATTGTGTCTGTTTTTTAAAGGCACCTGGAGATATAGTACATATATTCAGTATACACTGCAGGAACTACTGTAAAAATCAAACCAGCAAGTAAACTCATTTCAGCTCATTGTAACATCCTTCTTGGCAATAGCCAGTCCAAAAACACCTCTGATGGCAGAACTACAACTCATTATTTCCACTGAGGGGTAAGCACCAAAAGGCAACATCTTTGATTTAAATAAATGCAGTGCACTTATTACTACATCTTCAGCACTGCATGTTGATGGCAGAGATTTGATCCTGCTCAGGCAGGGGGCTTGGACTAGATGATCTTCTAGGTCCCTTCCAACCCCTAATATCTGTGAATCTGTGAATTTCCAGTGTGACACGGACCAATGCACGGGGTTCGCGTACAACAGAGCGGCTGACACGGAGTAACCCGCGGGGGTAGCGCTCTTTCTCCCTCGTTATTCAGCCTGCGAAGGCTCAGCAGGTGCAGTGCGGGATGGCATCTTCATTTTCCCGCTGCTTCCCTGCGCGATGCTCCTCTGAGCTGCGGGTTTGCGCGGTAACCACAGCACCTCCCGCGGGGAGACCCGCTTTGCGTTACCGACCTTCCACCCAAAGGAACCTTCGAGCTCCTTTTGAGAGGGGCTCCGGGGACCCCGTTACCGCTCCGCAGCCACCGGGCGGACGCCTGAGCCCCGGGGCCCCGCAGAGCCTCGGCCGCCGGGGGCCGCTGCGCCACAGGCTACGGTGCCGCCGCCCGAGGACTTGGAGGGCAGGAGGGAGCCACGCCCGGTCACGGAGCCCGTCCCGGGGCCGCGGAGATGGGCAGCTCAGCCACACGGCAGGCAGCCGTGCTGCTGCTTCTGCTTTAAATAAAACTGATTGATGATTCTATGATTCTAGTATCTTCATTAATTATGTTGACAGTGGGATGGAGGCACCATCAGCAAGTTCCCAGCTGACACCAACCTGAGTGGTGCTGTGGAAAGGCTGGAGGGAGGGGATGGCATCCAGAGGGACCTGGATAGGCTGGAGAGGTGGGCACAGGGGAACCTCATGAGGGTCAACAAGACTAAGTGCAGNTGAAGGAGCTGGGGGGCTGCACAAGATGACCTTTGGAGGTCCCTTCCAGCCCTAAACATTCTATGATTCTAATCTGTTTAAAACTGTATAGTCTTTTTTTTTTTTTTTCTTCTGCTCTTTCTATATCTTACTTCAAGCTTTTGGTGTTTTTATTTCTACTCTCAAAGCAAACAGAATAAGTGTTTTCTTCCACTTTTGTGGTAAACATAAGCACCATCTAGATATTATTTTAAGCCTGTTTTTTGGTTGGTTTTTTGTTTGTTTTTTTTTTTACTGCAGCATATATAATCTGTGTATTATTCATAGTGCAAACAAATGCTTGACTATTATGACAGGTCTTCTCAACTCAGCTTTTGGCTGTGATTGTGCAGCACTACCCAGAACATCCTTGAGCCAGTGAAGTGGCTCAAAGTGCTGTTTACAGCCCCTAGCAAAGGTCCTGCTCCTCTTCCAGCTCCATCTCCACAGCTGATTAAAGCAATTGTGGTATGGAGATTAGGGTTGCTTAAGATGCTAGAACATCTCACTCATCCTGGCCAAGCTAAATTTGGTCAAGAATTAGGGAATTCTGACTTTCTGGATACTATATTCACCTCTGAGATTGAGTTGAGAGACCTACCAGTCATGAGCAGCTGGTTACAGCTGTCAGCCTCACTTCTGGCCAAAGCTGTTGTGTGGCTTTCTATTTTAAATATAGCATTCAAATGATATATACATGTGAACATGTAATGATTTTTTACTTTTTTTTTTTTTTTTAATGGGAATTCTTAAAGTATGATAATCAGGTGGAAACAAGACTTTGTGTGGCTTGGTATTTCTAAATCTTTAGGCAGTTCTGCTGAGTCTGCTTTCAGCTGCACTGCAGAAGAACACACTGTCTCATCCTACCCAAGGTTGCACCAAAGTTAGCAGATGACAATGTCACCTAAAGGGGAGATCTGTAAACTCTCTGCAACTGAGATTACCTTTTCATGAAAGAAAATATCTTTACCCATTATTATCTGCATTGAATTACACTGCCACATGAGGACAATTCAGAGAAAATGTTGAGAAGTATCAAGTTCTGTGGTTCAATTCTGTTTTTTTTTCATTTTTCCACAACAGTCACAGTATAAGATAAGGAATCATGAGAGCTGTCCCTTGCAAGAAATCTGGAATGTTTTACAGCCACGGGAAGTTTTCTTTCCTATGTGTAGACCACCATTGAACACCAAGTTATATTTGCTTCCTTTTTCCTTGCCTGTTGCAAGTGACTGCATGGGGAGTAGGACTGAGCCTTGAGAGGCAGGTCAAGAGAAGAGTCAAAGAATAGCCCAGAAGGGAAGACATTTTTATTAAAAATATAGCAAGACCTTTTTTTTAAATTATTATTTTACTAACTTAATCCTGGCATGCAATTAATTAATTAATGCCACTTCTGTCACACTGGGTTGTTGGACAACACAGCCTATGGGTTGTGCCATCCTGTGCAATGCACAACCACATAGTGATTTCCACAGAAACCAGCTGAACTGGCATTCCAGTTGCCCACACTCCCGTGTGAGAAACACAAATGTCGCCCAACAGAAGAGGATTTTGCCCTTTGGACTCTACCAATAACCATCCCACATCCTCTGGAGTTTTCTTTCATAATGTGTTTATGGGATGAAGTTTTCCCACTCAAAATTGCTGCAGGAATATTCTCTGTTCATCAAAACATGAAACCAAAAGGCTGCTGCTTCTTGCAAAACATGGGCATTGTTGTGAACGCTGCTCTAGTATTTGCAGGGGAATGGGGAAAAAAAAAAAAAGCAGCTTTTTTGAGAGGTTTTACTGAAATCCCCATGTGCAGCAGTGTTGCCTCCGGCCTAAAGCCAGTATAGTTTTTGATCCTAAGCCTTGAAATCTGAAGCTATCCTGTGGTTCTGCAGTTGTGTTTGTTTTGGAAAATACACAACAAATAACGAGAGGAAGGATATAGGAGATATCACAGACAGCTATAGGGAAAGGGGGTTGTGGCTCCAAGAGGGGGGCTTTGTGCATGTGGCCTCTGAAAACCAAAAAAAAAAAGTCTGTAGATAATATTTGCTTTTTTTACACTCCCTTGGGCAAACAAAGATAAACAGCAGAGGGAAATGGTGACATTTTTTTTTAAGCTATAGCCTGTGGTTACTAAGGATCAGATGCTGTTTAAATCAGTTGATCTGCTGAGGAGGGGAGAAGAAAGTTTTAGCCTCAAACTCCTTGAGAAGGTTGTGGAACAGACAGCAAGTCCACACTCTAAATGGGAATCTGTTGTGAGCTGGTTGAAATGCAGAAGTTCTGTTATGGGGAAAAAAGAAAAAGAGCCATCTGAATGTGCTTTCATCTCCAGCTGGAGTCAAAAGTCAGAATTCATACTCCCTCATATACCAAGTATTCCCCAAAGCTGAATTTTGGGAATGCCAAAGTGGACTTATCAGAACATTTCATTTGGATGAAGTCACGGTGTTTTGTCCTGATAAAGTCAAAGAACTTTGTATCAGCTTTTGTTTTAGAAGCTCTTTGACATAGAGAATGGTGGAAGCCTGTTCTCTGGAAGGTCTGAAAAATCTCAGATTGTTTTTTCAAGCAAGCTGGGGCAGAAAGTGCATTGGAAACTGGTCAGCTTCATAGCAATTCAAAGCCACTAAAGCTTGCTAGTAAGGGGCAGTGAATGGCAGCAGCTTGAAAATTGTCAGTACTGCAAGGACACTGGAATGCATCTTTGTTCTGATGTTTAGAGAAAAAGAGAAATACTTGTAAGAGAGGTGGAGGAGAACAGCCCTTCCCTGTCCTATGCACAGCCTGCCTCTTCAGCAGCTTAAGACAGCAGCATAGTAAAAACTTTTTGACCAAGCCAAAATAAATGACCTCAGTGTATTCAACTTTTCTTCTATCCTTGGAAAATTGAAGATGTGGTAAAGATTGCAAAATACTGAGGGTTCTTTGTTTTTTGCACATAGACATGATTCATACTCATGTTTTGGTGGGGGTATTCCAATAACCAGCTTATAAAGGTGAGAAAATGTCTTTACTCTGGTTTCTCCTGCTTCAGGAACTGGAGTGCTCAGTTACCTTGGCAATCAATCCTAACCTGATAATAGCACATTAGAGTACTAATGGAGTTGGTAATACCATGTATATATATAAGTATTTTTTGTGTTACAGCATGATGAAATATGTTGAAAAACTGCTATAATTTTTAGTAATATTTTAAATGAACATGGTTGAGAAGACAGGGTTAAAGAAGAGTTATTAACTGGGCAGTTAATTGTGGCTGGTTGCTAGTTCTCAGTTATAGCTATCTGTTGTCAGACTGTGGGGTGAAAATAGAAGTGTTACAAGAAATAACAGATTAAACATTCATCAGTGGAAACGAGGAAAGAAGGAGCAAAAGAAAATACTTCTGTTGGCCTCAATGAAATAATAAAGGATGCAAGCTAAGGAACCTGCAAGCAAAGAGCAAGATCTGGATTAAGAAGTGAAAACAGTATTTTGGTCTGAGAAGTCCAGCACTGCTGGCTTTTATGAAAATAAAATCAGATGCAGATAGTAATGTTCACTAATCATTGCAGAGATGATTAAGAAAAAGTTATGTGACTTAATTTCACAGGTGAGTGAGGGAGAGGGGGGCTACTGGCCACAGCTGACAAAAAGCAAAGTGCACAGAACAAGGAAAAATTAAGAGATGGGGACATCAGTGATTAATTGCAATTGAGCTCGTGATGGAAAACACTTAATTTTAATTTCTAGGAGAAAGCCATGAAATGTGTACTCTATTATCTGATCTGGGGGGCAGTTATTTTAAAGGAGATCCACATGGTTGATAAGGAAGAAGGAAATAAGGACAAGTTTAAATTAAGACATGGGAAACTAGGGAGGAACAAAACAACAAACACTGTCAAGGAGATGGACTAGATGACCTTGCAGGTCTTCTCTATCCCATGCTTCTTTGACTTTTTATGAGGACAGCAGGGTCTCAGTAGCAGATATTTAGGATATCATGTTAATGGCCAACTTCAGCAGACTTGGCCAGCTACAAAGACTCAGCTTTTCTGCAACCTCTTTGTAATTTTACACTTCCATGGAGGGGCATCCAGCATGCTGGGCAACCTGTGCCAGTGTTTCACCACCCTTATCATAAAAAACTTCTTCCTCATATCTAGTTTAAATCAACTCTCTTTTAGTTTAAAAGCTTTACACTTTGTCCTTGTGCAATAGACCCTGATAAAAAGTCTCATTTTTCCCATAGGCTCTCTATCATTACTGAAATGCTGCAATAACNCAGCTGACAAAAAGCAAAGTGCACAGAACAAGGAAAAATTAAGAGATGGGGACATCAGTGATTAATTGCAATTGAGCTCGTGATGGAAAACACTTAATTTTAATTTCTAGGAGAAAGCCATGAAATGTGTACTCTATTATCTGATCTGGGGGGCAGTTATTTTAAAGGAGATCCACATGGTTGATAAGGAAGAAGGAAATAAGGACAAGTTTAAATTAAGACATGGGAAACTAGGGAGGAACAAAACAACAAACACTGTCAAGGAGATGGACTAGATGACCTTGCAGGTCTTCTCTATCCCATGCTTCTTTGACTTTTTATGAGGACAGCAGGGTCTCAGTAGCAGATATTTAGGATATCATGTTAATGGCCAACTTCAGCAGACTTGGCCAGCTACAAAGACTCAGCTTTTCTGCAACCTCTTTGTAATTTTACACTTCCATGGAGGGGCATCCAGCATGCTGGGCAACCTGTGCCAGTGTTTCACCACCCTTATCATAAAAAACTTCTTCCTCATATCTAGTTTAAATCAACTCTCTTTTAGTTTAAAAGCTTTACACTTTGTCCTTGTGCAATAGACCCTGATAAAAAGTCTCATTTTTCCCATAGGCTCTCTATCATTACTGAAATGCTGCAATAACATCTCCCTAGGTCTGAAAGCTGTGGAGCTGCTACAGCTCCAGCAGGGCAATGGTGCAGTTCACACCAGCTCCTCCTGTCTGTCCCTTGCTTGGACAAAGCTCAGCAAACTGCTTGGAATTTCCAGGATTGGCTATCAGAGAATTTGTGAAAGGGGTGGAGGCTCAGGCTAATGAGACCATCTGTTGCAGATAGTTTGTCCAGCTTCAACTTTATAAACAGTTGTAAACTCTGCTTCCTACCTCTGTGTGAGGGTGTGGGCCACAGCGTGCACAAACACAACTGGAGAAGCACCCAACACATGCTGGTTTTTTATCGAGTATGCCCTAGAGAGGGAAAGAATAAACATTAGCAAACAATTCTGACTTTCCCCTAACCTTTGCAATGAAATCATCTTATAATTTATAGTTGCTGCGTTTTTTTAAATGGCTTTTTATTGGATGAACAAGATCATGTATGCATAAAAGAGTTCATCAGTCAAGAACATATATATACAACTCTTAAAGTCTAGGAAGACCAGGCTGCTTTTTTTTTTTTTTTTGGCTTTTTTTTCCCCCCACAGCCATGAAGGATATCTTGAGTATGAGTTGGAATCCAGACAAAACTGGAAATAACTTGCTGTTTTTTTGTTTTATGGTGCCCTACTATATTTTTTAAGTTATGGGGTTTTTTTTGTATCAGCACTCAGCAGATTTAAGGTGAGATAAAGTGTCCATTCTTTCCTCTTTTCCCCCTTTTTTCCACCATTTCATCTGGGATCTTAAAACCAACCCCCCAACCCCCTCCATGATTTATCAGCCCTAATTGTCTCGCAGTGTGGTTTGAGGATGGAGATCATTAGCACACCCAGACATAATGCAGATGTTCCAGTGATGACATGTCAGCAGAAGGAGTGTATTTTTCTTTGCCTCCTCCCTCTTTCTTATCCCTTATCTAATCTCATTCCCCTCAACACATTTGTCATGTGTATCAGGGTGATATTTGTTAGTGGGAGAGGAGGGGAAGGAACAGCTCTGGTGCTGCTGGTGGTGATGGGCATCACTGGGCTGGGCTGGTGTTTCAGTTGCCAGGGCAGGCAGGGCTCAGAGGTGGGGTGGCCCTGCACCCCTGTGCACTATGAAGCCAGCTTGGTTGATGCAATGAGCTGCAATTCTGCACGTGGCTGGGACACAGCAGCACTCAGAGTTGTGTGCATCATGGTATTAGTAGGATTTGCAGGGGTTAGTGGGACTGTCTTGGATACATTGGCAGCCAAGCAGTTGTGCTTGTGTGTCATACCTCAGAATCACTAAGGTTGGAAAAGACTTCCAAGATCATCTACCTGACATTATCATGACCACTAAAGCATGTCCTGAAGTGCTGAGTCTACACATTTTTTTGAACACCTCCAGGGATGGTGACTCCACCACCTCCCCGGGCAGCCTGTGCCACTGCCTCACCAAAGAAAAACATCCTACCAACATTTCCTGAGCAAAAAACCATCTCAACTGCTGTCCTGGCTTCAAGCCCCAGTGATGAGGCCCTTTCCACGAGGCTGTTCATTTTCAGGCCTCCTGGGTGAAAAAGGCTCACAAGAGTTCAGCTTCTGCAGCACACTTATTTAAGCAAAGCATTATTTATTCAGATTTTCCTTTAAAAATAAATATCCTTAGCCTGAGAGAAAGCAATAATACTCTAAATTATGTTCTCAATCCAGAATTAATCTGGATGAGAGGATAAGGGAATAAAGAAGGGATGAAATAAGAGCTTCAATTTATAAAAAAAGCAGTTTTCCCTCTAGCTGCCTGGCAGTCTGTTTTGAGGATTAGAGACCTGGGGGCACCTCTGAGTCTGAAAATGTAGAGAATAAAAATTGTTATTATATCTAGAATTTTAAAGCATTTTCCTTAAGGAGAAACTCTTAGGAACAGAAAAGACAAAAAAAGATGCCAGACAGCTGTCTTGATAAGAAACATTCCCCAAAGAAAAACCAAGGGAAGCCCTGCCAAATCAGGATCCTTAGTGCATGTTTATATATAAAATCCTTCTCCTTTTCCCCTCAAACCTATGCTGCATGCATGATTTATTTTATTCTTGTCATGGCAAATAACTCCATGGCTGCTCTCCATTTTAGGAGTAAAGGCCAAAGTGTTTAAGTACAATTGCACCCACTTAAAGTTTCAGTGTATCTGCATGCATAGTTATAACTCCTAACACATTTACAACAGAAATGTTCTACAGAGGCATCCTACCTCCCACTAGATTTTGTGTGTTTCTAACATGAGGAAGACAGAAAAGGGGTAAGCTAGAATGTTCATCAACTTCCAGCTTCAAATGTCCCTTTCCTCATTCATTAAGAAAGTTGTGGAAGACGTTGAGAAGAGCTGAAGAGCTCACTGCTCCTGCTTTTTCACCCCAGCTGAAAGAGCCCCAGACACAATCCCCTTCCTCCTTCCCACCACCCACAGCTCTCCAGCTGGAGAGAAGGGAGGTTTTGATAGCAGCTCTGACTTTGTGATGGCAAAGGGATGCAACTTGGGCTTCAGTGCTCCCGTCCTTTATAGCATTACCTTTAAAATTAGTGTCTCCAAACAATAATTCTCTTCCACAATTGACTAACAAGTCCAGAATTAACTTTTTGTAACACAGATGCTCTTATGGTTTTCCTGTTCTGTCAGCACAGCACACTACCCTGCATTATGCCCCTTAGAAGGCACTCAGCATTGAACAGAACAATACAGTTCCCATCTGAACACATTTCTTTTGCAGAAAAGTCACCTACAAAACCAGGGCTCAGAGATGACCAATTTTGGCACAGGTACTTACAATCCTCTAACCAAGAAGTAAACAGGGTTGTCTTTGTCACTGGCACTGACTAAAGCCATTGTGGGCAGTGTCTAGCAGCTCCTTAAAGGATGAATGTGTCTCTTGAGTGGTGGTGAGATAAGGTGCTGACCTGTGTGCAGAATGAGAAAGGCTTGCCCAGAGGGGGAAGGTGTGAGAAGTGGGCAAGGACCCTGCTCCCCCCTGGCCCAATCTGAGGCCTGCTTCTTGCAGATAAGGAAGATAACTCTAGGAAGAGGTAAATTCTGTGAAAGTGGGATGGTGCCCTTGCAAAGTCTTTTTTTTTTTTCTTTTTTTTTTTTTTTCTAGTCAAGATGCATTGATGGAAAGTATAGTTTGTCTACCTGTATCTTAAAAATGATACTATAAAATTATTCAGTACTGACAGAAGGCAGGCTTCTTTAAAACATTTGATCAGGTAAAGATACTTTGCAGAGTAGCTGAAATCAGCATCAGCATGGCCCACCCTGGGTGGATTACCAACTGAACAGACAATTGTGTCAAAAACATAATTTGGAAGCAGGAGAACACTGGCAATGCAGTGTCATCACTGAGCAGATTTATTTCTAGGAGGAGTCCAGTTTTGCTACCATGTAATTTCATATTTTTATCAATAAACCCACAGAAAAGGTAAGCATTGCTATAACATTAATAAAATATTGATATTAAGATCAAGTATTAATAACAAACTCCCTGTCCAAAGGAGAGGTGTAAGAAAATACGGTGTGGTGAAGTTAAACAAATTTGAACTGCAGCTGAGACACAGGCTTTCAACAGTGAGGGCAGCTAAACAGCCAGCAAAGAACCTGATCTGAGTATCTGTCAGATTCGTTTAATAGAGTGTGTGATTAATTAATTAGATGGTCAGGAGATGCAGACAATCTCTCAAGCAAGAAGAATGGCAAAATCTGAGGCACAGTACAGTCTTTAGTTTCATGATGATGGATTTCTCAGTCCAATGCTTTCAGTTCTGTCATGTTGGGACCAGGACATTTGTTTGAGAGTCAGCAAGGAGGTCTCCATGTCTCTGCCCTAGCACTTCCACAGTGGTTTTCACCATTTGGAAACACAATTGCTCCTCCACATCCACTCTGGTGACATAACTGTCACAAATAGTTCCTGGAGATGGTGCAGGAACAAGTCAAGCACACATGGGAGTGTCTGAAAAACCAGTTGCTAGATACACTGCAGATGGTGCTCCCTTGGAATATTGGTAGCTGTTCTGCCAACAATTATTTCCAAAAATACACTAAGCACTGATGTAAATAGAAAATCTTTTCTTAATCAATACTTGAATTTCTGAATAGTTTTCTTCTATGTTAGACAATTTAGAAAGGAAAGAAAAAAGTGACTGCAAATAGAAGCTAGAACATCTTGGACAGAAAAGAAGACCCTCAATGGGGAAGGGTAGTTTGTGTTCTCCACTGAATGGCAATTTTAAAAACAAATAGAATTTAACACTTCTTCACAGAACCTTGCCCTGAGTCTGGCACGCTTGTGGGAAAAGCAGAACAAGAACAGTATGCAGGATATTGTATATTACAAATACTCCAGGCATTAGGAATGGAAAAAAATTAAAATCTTAACACTGTGGATGTTTTTGCCTCATAGATTGGTTTTTTCTCTTCTCTGACTTTCATTATTCCAAAATCAGTTTGTTTATAAAATAACAAACTTATAAACTGTGTGTTAAAAAAAAAAATCAGAGATAATGGTTTTACAGATGTCACATTAATTTAAAATAACATTGTGACTTCTGCATAAATAAATATTGAGCTCTTCAAGCATTGGCCCTTCTTTTCAGATCTGGAGTTGGTTTTAAGTGGTTAAGTATCTGGGCAAGTTTCTTCTTTCTAAAGAGGGATTTAAAGCTAAAACCACAGATAAACACTTTAATTTCAGGATCAGAAATCAAGCCTTTGTTTAAAAAATATTTAATAACAAACCACATCAGCTTAAGAAGCAAGTAGTCCCAAACTGCATATCCTTCACCTTCATGAAGCAAAAAATCCCAGCCCTTGAGAGCTGTGGTCAGACAGATATTCTAGACATGCAAGAGGCTGGATCCACTGCACGTATGCTCCCCCACTTTCACATAACTTATTTACACCAAAGAAAAGTAATTTTTTTTTCACTTTTCATATGCTCCTCGAATTTCAGAGTTGAGGCTAAAGGTGAGGATGTCACCCACCCTCCAGCATCTCTAGCAGATGAACGATGAGGCTGTGTGGCTGTGGCGGACTCAATGCTGATGATTTCCAAGTCACCATTATCTATGCAAAGAGTCTTTACTAAACAGCTGACTTCAGTGGGGTCTTCAAGCACTCAGCTTGCCAGAAACACAACCCCAAAAGCATCAAAATTAGCTGATTATTAAACGTGTTGCTTCTGTTACAGCTCCAGCTTCTTGTCATATCTTCCAGGACAGGTAGTTTGTGGCACCGAGATGCTCCTGGTGATGTGTGTGAGGCTGAGGGGGTAGCCCAGATGGAAATCACCACCCGTGCTCTCAGCAGGGATGCTGTTGCAGCCCCTCACTGGAATCTGCAGTGGGGCTGGGCTCTGTCAACAGCAGCAGCATGTATCTGTACTTCCCAAGGCCAGCAGAAAAATGGCTTCGTGGAAGAAACTTCCGCATTACAGACATTCCAGTTGTTCCTTTGAGCCACAGCCTTAACTCTCTCCAGATGTAACCCTTCACTTCTGCCTCTTTACAAGTTTATTTTCCTTGTAAGGAAGAAAAACATGGAAAAGATTTTTGGTGGATGTAAACCAAACTGAGAAGCACTGAATGTAAAGAATGGAGAAGGCTTTATACAACAGCCCACTGCAGCCAGTGAGCTGAGTCACACACACAAAGCCATGGAAGTGCTAAATCCCATTAGATGCCTCTGTCTAGGTGAAATTCATCTTCTTGCCTAACTGCATGCAGAGAAGTATCCATGTGCTGTTTCATACACAGGGAGGAAATCTGTGTCTCAATTTATGTCTTGAGCAAGGAGCTCTGTGTCATCTGTAGCTCCTGCTGCATGCTCTGGGGCAGACTGAAGTCTGAAGGTGCTGCACCCATCCTGCCTGGGAGCTTTTGATCACAGCAAACGTGTATGTACCAGGCTCTGGCAGCTCCACAGCTCTCCTGCTTCTCTGTAGATGCTTTCTGGAGCAGGGAAGAGGTATATAGTGAAAGCACTCCATTTTCACACTTTTCAAGTGTTCTCCTGTTCAGTGTATGGTGATGATTTTGGATTTCAGTTTAAGTTTTGGGCACAGGCAAACGCTCTTCCAGTGACAAAGAACACTTCCCACTTCTCATGGCTGGACCTCTGTCAAGGCCTGACAAAACAGTAAAACACCTTTAGCTCCCCAGCCTGAGAGCCCTATCTGACACTATGATTAAGAGCAATGATGAGGGCATCACAGCTGGCTGTGTTATTTTGGCCTTGAGGTGAGTAACAGCGTTGTGCTTGCTACAAGCTGAGGTATGCTGTCTTTCAGCTGACATCACCAGCCTCTGCTTTCCACCCTGGGGAATGGACCCACTCTAGCAGTTTCACAGCTGTGCTGTTCACCAGAGAATCAATTGAGCAGACAGAGGAGCTGGTGTTTTTTTGGGCATTAGTCTGCTGCATGGAGAAATCACAGCAGCAGTCTCAAAATACTCAGTGTTTTACCACTCTGCCCTGAGGTACTGTTGTGCTGTGTGCCCTCATTAATGAAAGACCTGGATTTATTCTCTCTAAAACAGGGGTATTCTCTTGGAACACAGCCTGGCAGGGGACCTTCAGGCAGAGATGTAGCTTTTCCTGATGTTGCAAGTGAGTTTATGAGCCTTTTATATTTGTACATTTAAAAACAAACCCAATTGAAGGGAATTGCCTGAACCAAGTAATTTTTGATCAGCAGTGGGCATCACTAGATGTTGCCAAAGGTGGCATCAGTCACTTTTTTCACCCAGAAGACTTGTTGAGGCTGTCAGTTCTCAAAGTGGGCCTGATGCCCAGAGCTGACCTCTGCCCTCGGGCTGCTGCTCTTTGACTCTTTTAGTAAAATGAGCCCTGAAAGGAAGCTTCAGAAGATGAGGACACACTAAATTGAATTCTCTTGTCCAGGAATTGTTTCCACTAATACAATAGCATTAGAACAGAAAACATGAAAACCTTTACTTCTCAGTGACACCAAATTTCATTTTTGAGAAAGTCCAGGAATAGAAATAAGGACACAGGAGCAAGTGAAGTCCTTCTGCTGAGGTGTGATGGGCACTTGAATTGCCACTGCAGAGCATCTTGGTGTGGAGCCTGCTGTGTTGTGTGAGACACAGTAGTTCTCTTCCTAGAACAGTCTGAACTACTGATTTGATAACTCACATTTGAAAGAAAAATCTGCATACACAGATGCAATAGGCAGGGATTATTCCATATTTTATGTCAACACATAAATATCCTACGGAGTATTGTTTTTCTCTCCCCCGTCGCCCCCCCTTTTTCTTTGGTCTGGTTTATGTTTAGATTCTTATTAAAAACATGTGAAAGTATCACAAACACGAGTTTGGCTGCCAAAAGTTAGGCCCCTAAAACCATGTGCATGTATCTAGAGTGGCTGCTTTTCAGAGGTGGGGGCCTCAGAGTGTGGCAGAGCAAGGTACTGATTGCAGTGCCTAGATACAAATGTAGGTGCCTGTTTTCAGCAATCAAATTGGCAAAATTTTGGCCAGTGCGTTCAGGAAAAAATGTGAAAATGGTGAACTTCTGAACATCTGACAAGTTAAATGCTTAAATGATTAGCAGAACACGGCAAGCTGTAAATGTTCCAAGACATCCACTGGGAATCTCAAACAAAATAGCTGGAATTCCAGGCTTCTTCAAGTTCATTTGTTATCGGCAAGGGACCACATTTAGGATGTCTGTTAGCAAACCTAAGGCTGATTTAAGAGAAATTTAGGAGCCTTAGTTAAACAGAGCAATTTGTATCACATCCTAGTTGGAGCTGACAGCCTGTGGAGGTATCCAGCCTTAACAGTGCTGCTTCTACTGCTTCCTCTAGATGCTTGTGCTTTACTGGACACTCTCAGAAGTGTATCAGCATGAACATTTCATTGCCAAGGGTTTTTACAATTGGTGCCCAGTAACTTAAAAGTCTGTGGGAGGCCTGAAGCCACTGAGCCTGCTCAGACTCTGCCACACACTGACAGGCTTAAGAAAGGACCAAAGGTGAAAGGGACACAGCCTCTTGCCTACTGCATTCCACCACAAAGCAGAAAAAGTGAATACTAGACTTTACTCAGCCTCTCAGGATCTGAATAACCTTTTATTTCTCAGAAGAAGAGCATAACTGGGTGATGGACAAATCTGGGAAGACACATGTGCTTGATCCCTTCCACAGCATTAGCACCATTGGTGCAGAGAAGGGACACCTGGGGCCCAGAGGACAGCAAGTGGCACTCACTGAGAGGTGTCCATCCTGGTGTGGGTAAAAGCCTGTGCCTCGGGGCTGTTTGTGCATGTTTATGTAATACATAAGACACAGAACACTCACTCCCATGAGCACAAATCATAACTTTCCAGACCTAGAAGATCAGTCTGACTAGCTGACTTCAACTAGACCCTCCCTCTGCAAGAGAAGAGCAGCCAATGCAGGGCTGAGATGAGCTCCTGGGCATAGCCTCTGGTTCCCTGTCTCCCCCCACTTTGCACACCAGTGCTCTTCTGAAAACCTCAGGACAGGGCATCCTGATGGCACCTGGTGCCTCAGCCCTCAGCAAGGCAGGGAAACAGGCACCTGATATTTCCTCCTTGGCACCAGACTCCAGTACTGCCAGGTGGGCTCAGGGGAGTTGCTGGAGAGCAAGCCCAGGGCTGGCACTTCCACTGGATGTCTAGGGCATTGCAGTAACTAGAAGAGCTGCTCTGGATTGCCATGATAAGCCAGATGACTTCTATTTAGGTATTAAGATGCCTCATCTCAGAACCCAGAATAGGAAGTTTGCTTATGGCCCTCGTGTGCTCTGACCATTGCTCATTATGCCGTTCATAATCGTGTCATTGTTTCCGTATGGTTCCTCTCTTATTATATCCAGCTGCTGCTCCTCATTTGATATTTGAAGTGCAGGCTTGCTGTGCTGACTGGTTTGTGCGTGGACACACATCACAGAGCTGTGTTGGCTGCATGACCAAGAGCAGATTATTACATCTTCAGGGCCACAGAAAGAGGCCTCACAGTGCAGAAAGGTTTACAGATTTCTTTCCCTGACCCTGCAAAATTTTCCTTTGGTCCTTTGTGTCCTAGAAGCAAATTGAAACTATATTTGAGAATTTTTATGCTAACATTGATTAAACTGGAAGAAAATGAACCATGTATACCATGGAAGGGATGATCATTCTGTAGCACTGCTGATTTAAAAAATAGTGTACGTACAGTGAAAGTATTATGGGAAACTTGAGTAGTTTATGGTTAAGTCTGATTGTATAGACTTTGCTTAAAGATTTCATGGATCTTCTGTGTACACATATTCTCAAATATTTTCCTATTAGCCTAAATATTAATCTTGTTGCCACTTAATGCTGAAAACTGCCAGTTTTACTTAAACTGGAAGATACTAGTAAAGTTAAATGGCACATAGAAAGTGGTGCTTAAGGGCTTTCTGATTTAGAATTCTATTTCTGCAGCAGTTATTCAACTAATAGTACATTGACACCAAATTAAGTACCTGCATTCCTTTAAGCAAACCCTCTTTCTTGTAGTGGTGAGAGCACTCAGGATNCAAAATAGCTGGAATTCCAGGCTTCTTCAAGTTCATTTGTTATCGGCAAGGGACCACATTTAGGATGTCTGTTAGCAAACCTAAGGCTGATTTAAGAGAAATTTAGGAGCCTTAGTTAAACAGAGCAATTTGTATCACATCCTAGTTGGAGCTGACAGCCTGTGGAGGTATCCAGCCTTAACAGTGCTGCTTCTACTGCTTCCTCTAGATGCTTGTGCTTTACTGGACACTCTCAGAAGTGTATCAGCATGAACATTTCATTGCCAAGGGTTTTTACAATTGGTGCCCAGTAACTTAAAAGTCTGTGGGAGGCCTGAAGCCACTGAGCCTGCTCAGACTCTGCCACACACTGACAGGCTTAAGAAAGGACCAAAGGTGAAAGGGACACAGCCTCTTGCCTACTGCATTCCACCACAAAGCAGAAAAAGTGAATACTAGACTTTACTCAGCCTCTCAGGATCTGAATAACCTTTTATTTCTCAGAAGAAGAGCATAACTGGGTGATGGACAAATCTGGGAAGACACATGTGCTTGATCCCTTCCACAGCATTAGCACCATTGGTGCAGAGAAGGGACACCTGGGGCCCAGAGGACAGCAAGTGGCACTCACTGAGAGGTGTCCATCCTGGTGTGGGTAAAAGCCTGTGCCTCGGGGCTGTTTGTGCATGTTTATGTAATACATAAGACACAGAACACTCACTCCCATGAGCACAAATCATAACTTTCCAGACCTAGAAGATCAGTCTGACTAGCTGACTTCAACTAGACCCTCCCTCTGCAAGAGAAGAGCAGCCAATGCAGGGCTGAGATGAGCTCCTGGGCATAGCCTCTGGTTCCCTGTCTCCCCCCACTTTGCACACCAGTGCTCTTCTGAAAACCTCAGGACAGGGCATCCTGATGGCACCTGGTGCCTCAGCCCTCAGCAAGGCAGGGAAACAGGCACCTGATATTTCCTCCTTGGCACCAGACTCCAGTACTGCCAGGTGGGCTCAGGGGAGTTGCTGGAGAGCAAGCCCAGGGCTGGCACTTCCACTGGATGTCTAGGGCATTGCAGTAACTAGAAGAGCTGCTCTGGATTGCCATGATAAGCCAGATGACTTCTATTTAGGTATTAAGATGCCTCATCTCAGAACCCAGAATAGGAAGTTTGCTTATGGCCCTCGTGTGCTCTGACCATTGCTCATTATGCCGTTCATAATCGTGTCATTGTTTCCGTATGGTTCCTCTCTTATTATATCCAGCTGCTGCTCCTCATTTGATATTTGAAGTGCAGGCTTGCTGTGCCACAAATTTGTTCTGTGCTTAGCCCACAGTACAGGCATGCCAACACTCAAACTCCCTACTTCCCCCACAGCCCCTGGTGGAAGCACTTAACAATTAAATGAAATATTTAAGACAGCAGCTCAGAAAAATGCTGCATTTCTAGAGCCCAGGGTTTGAGTTGATTGCCTGCTGGTGCCTGCTATCTATGGTGGCAAAAATTTGGGACTTGGAGGGCATATTAAGACATTTACTCTCCCATCAGTCTTTCTAAGGTGTAGACATCATTGTCAGTGTGCTGAGAAGAAAGGGGAGTTTTCACACAAGGTTTGGATGTCATATTTACATCTGTGACACAAACCAGCCAAACCAAGGAAGAAGCACAATGTTAACTTAACACACAGGCTCCACTCACACCCTCTTCTACTCATGTTGGCTTTGCAGCAGCTCTGGATGCCAGTACAGACTGGTCCACTCTCAGGAAAGAGCATTTTGAGATCATGAAACCAGCTAAACACAATCCACACAAGACCAGTGGATGTTTGACACTGCATGCCAACTGCAGCAACGAGGCTGAAGAGCCCATAACAAGTTCTGCAAGAAGATTTGCTCTTAAAGACATCCTAGTAGGTCAGTGCATTGGAAACCTAATGGCTTCACACAGATGTTGTTTGCTCAAAATGGCTGGGGGTTCAAGTTCACAGGCTTACTTTGTTCTACTAAATTACAGAACAAAGACTTGGCTGGTTGCTTAGTGAAATAATCTGTAATAGATACCATAGGACTGACTTTTTGTGTATATATGGGCATTAGAAAAGTGGGGTAGAGACTAAACAGCCCTAAAATCAAGCAAGAATATTCTCACCAATCATATGGGAATTGCTGAAAAGTTGCAGACATGTTCATGAGACAGGAGATAACCTCAGCATTTTAAACAAGAAACAGATAGAAAGGAGATGGGATTGATTCACTGTGATCCAAACCAGTTTAGCTTGGAGAAGCCAATGGAGCAGATATTATTAAGGCAGCATCCAGCAGAGCAAGATGCTCCAGAAATCTTTGAGGCAAAGAGAGTATGTCTGAAGGACTCACTGTTAACTGTGTCAGGATTCTCCCCTCTTGTGCTCGTTGTGGAGTGTGGAGGATTCCCAGCTGTGGTTGAAACAATCAAGGGAATAACATGGTCCTTTCCCCTTGCTCTGTGTTCCTGCCTCATCATCACATTAAACACAAATATCTCTGTTAGTAATGTCTAAGTGGCTCATATATTAAATGCAGAATTAAAGAAATAGTAAACTTCAAAAGTTTGCTCTCAAGCAAAACATTATTTAGAAGCCAAATTTAAATAGGATCACTTTTCAATTCCATTGCTGATCTAGTTGTGCCTCCTTCATCTGTTACCAAAGAATTATTTCAGTTCAACTACTGAAAACTGCATGTAAGGACTGAAGCAAGCTACATATCTAGGGAAGCTTCTTATTTTATGTAAAATGATGAATTAAAAAAAAAAAAATCCCACTTAAACCCCACTTCACTCCTTAGGTCTCTTGGTTAAGCCAGGCATACACAGATTTAGTTATAACTGGTTTGAAAAAAGTCTGTTACCTTTGGATAGCACAATCTGTGCCACTACAGGGAAAGATGTTGTACAGCCTCAGCAAAGACCCAATGGTCACTTTGGAACAGCAGCACAGCCAGAAGCTGCTAGCAGACCCTGGAACAAATTCAAGTCTCATGTCTTTGCCACCTCCTTCCTTCTCTCCAAGTCAATGAAGTGAATACAGCCCTTCATTGAAGAATGAGAGGGATTCACACATAACTCAATAGTCCTGTCACAGCTGCAGAGATATTTTTTCCTTCCATTGTCTAATGACTAGGGAAATGGTCTTCCTCAAATGTTGCATGAGCAATGAATCAGTTGGTCATTGTGAAAAAATCAAATCACTGTAGTAGATCATGAGTCTCGTTATCTTCTGGGGTCACAACTTCTCATCTGCTGTAGCTAAGCCTTATTTCCAAGCCATCCATTTTACCAATCAACCTTCTTGTTGTTCCTGACCCCCTCTCTGGTAATACCTATGTGTTTAAAGGTTTTATTTCTCCTCTGGAGTCTCCTAGCCCTTCCCTCTATGTCGTTTATAGTTCATGGGTTATTGTGCAGACTCCTTGGCTGCTTATTAGCAAGTCCCCTGTGCTCAGTCACCTTGTGTTTATGCTTGTACCTGGTATGCTTGGAAGGACAGAGCTTCCCTGCTATTGCTGCTTCTCTAGAAAAACAAATCTTTCATCATTTTAGGCACTGAGAAAATTCAGTCTTTTTTCTTCTCCACAGGGAATGTTCTTCCTGGTGTACTGAGTCCAGTTGTCAGCATCTCATCCTCCCCACTAGTTTAATGATGCCATTACCCATGCTCTGCCTGTTCTTATTTACAGGGGATATATGAGGGGATGATAGACTGTTGGATCTTTAAAAATAAAGTTTTCTGGAGTCTATTCCAATGCTCTACAACTCTTACAGCAAAGAAGCTTTTCCTCATGTTGAGGTGGAACTTCCTGTGCTCTAGCAGTCCAGACCTAAGCCTGGGTCTCCTGTGAGACTTTACTGTTAGTTGAAACTTATTTTCTTTTGCTATGTTGGCCTAACTTTTCCTAAATGCTATTAAAAAACAATTAAAATAAAATTAAAAGTCAGTAAGGCTATTTGAACAGCCAAGAGCTATTAAATATAATTAAAAACGTGACATTTCTAGAAAGCATATGAGATTCATGGAAACTTTTTGCAACTTTATAGATCATTTTCTGGTGCTGCTGGTCCAGTGTGATAGATGGGCAGGTTGCTTTTGCTGGGAAAATGTTAACCTTCATGACCAGGAGAGCATCAGAAGAGATGTTGTTTGTGCTTTTGCCATACATTTTATTGGGTTGCCTTTTGTCTTGCACAGGTATAAAATGCACCCTACCCTGTGAGGGTTGTTTGGTGTTTGGCCTTTGCAGTAATGATAAAAAAGGGCAGACCCTGGCCCTCCTTGGCAGGAGAAATGGGGAATCTAAAGTGGATGTTTCATTAATAGGACTCTGAAAATAAATATGAGTAAACTGCTGAAAAGTAATCCAGCCCCTGCAGTGCACTGAGCATTTCCCACAGCATCCTGAATTCTGCTCTGCCACTCTTGTCCTGAGCTGCCTTCTGGAAAAGCCATTCTGCCTGATGCAGCCCAATGTCAGAAAGAGTTGCTGAGTCCTCTTTACAAACCATTGCTGAAACAAAGAACAATACACAACCAAGTGAAATGTGGTGCATCAGTTGAGCAACATGATGAAAAACAAACGAAACCATCTGAAAAGTGAGTTGTACAATTACTTCCTTTCTTCTTTTCTACAAATCCCTGTACAGTAGGGTAGTGTCTTGAATTGTCTTGAATTGTGAAGTGCCCCTCAAACACAACATGCAGGCAAAACAAGAACAGTCCTTCAATATTAAAAGCATTCCTGCTGGGTCACATCATGGCGCCTGCATAAGCTAAATTCAAGACTTTTTATTGTCANAAATGCAGAATTAAAGAAATAGTAAACTTCAAAAGTTTGCTCTCAAGCAAAACATTATTTAGAAGCCAAATTTAAATAGGATCACTTTTCAATTCCATTGCTGATCTAGTTGTGCCTCCTTCATCTGTTACCAAAGAATTATTTCAGTTCAACTACTGAAAACTGCATGTAAGGACTGAAGCAAGCTACATATCTAGGGAAGCTTCTTATTTTATGTAACATGATGAATTAAAAAAAAAAAAATCCCACTTAAACCCCACTTCACTCCTTAGGTCTCTTGGTTAAGCCAGGCATACACAGATTTAGTTATAACTGGTTTGAAAAAAGTCTGTTACCTTTGGATAGCACAATCTGTGCCACTACAGGGAAAGATGTTGTACAGCCTCAGCAAAGACCCAATGGTCACTTTGGAACAGCAGCACAGCCAGAAGCTGCTAGCAGACCCTGGAACAAATTCAAGTCTCATGTCTTTGCCACCTCCTTCCTTCTCTCCAAGTCAATGAAGTGAATACAGCCCTTCATTGAAGAATGAGAGGGATTCACACATAACTCAATAGTCCTGTCACAGCTGCAGAGATATTTTTTCCTTCCATTGTCTAATGACTAGGGAAATGGTCTTCCTCAAATGTTGCATGAGCAATGAATCAGTTGGTCATTGTGAAAAAATCAAATCACTGTAGTAGATCATGAGTCTCGTTATCTTCTGGGGTCACAACTTCTCATCTGCTGTAGCTAAGCCTTATTTCCAAGCCATCCATTTTACCAATCAACCTTCTTGTTGTTCCTGACCCCCTCTCTGGTAATACCTATGTGTTTAAAGGTTTTATTTCTCCTCTGGAGTCTCCTAGCCCTTCCCTCTATGTCGTTTATAGTTCATGGGTTATTGTGCAGACTCCTTGGCTGCTTATTAGCAAGTCCCCTGTGCTCAGTCACCTTGTGTTTATGCTTGTACCTGGTATGCTTGGAAGGACAGAGCTTCCCTGCTATTGCTGCTTCTCTAGAAAAACAAATCTTTCATCATTTTAGGCACTGAGAAAATTCAGTCTTTTTTCTTCTCCACAGGGAATGTTCTTCCTGGTGTACTGAGTCCAGTTGTCAGCATCTCATCCTCCCCACTAGTTTAATGATGCCATTACCCATGCTCTGCCTGTTCTTATTTACAGGGGATATATGAGGGGATGATAGACTGTTGGATCTTTAAAAATAAAGTTTTCTGGAGTCTATTCCAATGCTCTACAACTCTTACAGCAAAGAAGCTTTTCCTCATGTTGAGGTGGAACTTCCTGTGCTCTAGCAGTCCAGACCTAAGCCTGGGTCTCCTGTGAGACTTCACTGTTAGTTGAAACTTATTTTCTTTTGCTATGTTGGCCTAACTTTTCCTAAATGCTATTAAAAAACAATTAAAATAAAATTAAAAGTCAGTAAGGCTATTTGAACAGCCAAGAGCTATTAAATATAATTAAAAACGTGACATTTCTAGAAAGCATATGAGATTCATGGAAACTTTTTGCAACTTTATAGATCATTTTCTGGTGCTGCTGGTCCAGTGTGATAGATGGGCAGGTTGCTTTTGCTGGGAAAATGTTAACCTTCATGACCAGGAGAGCATCAGAAGAGATGTTGTTTGTGCTTTTGCCATACATTTTATTGGGTTGCCTTTTGTCTTGCACAGGTATAAAATGCACCCTACCCTGTGAGGGTTGTTTGGTGTTTGGCCTTTGCAGTAATGATAAAAAAGGGCAGACCCTGGCCCTCCTTGGCAGGAGAAATGGGGAATCTAAAGTGGATGTTTCATTAATAGGACTCTGAAAATAAATATGAGTAAACTGCTGAAAAGTAATCCAGCCCCTGCAGTGCACTGAGCATTTCCCACAGCATCCTGAATTCTGCTCTGCCACTCTTGTCCTGAGCTGCCTTCTGGAAAAGTCATTCTGCCTGATGCAGCCCAATGTCAGAAAGAGTTGCTGAGTCCTCTTTACAAACCATTGCTGAAACAAAGAACAATACACAACCAAGTGAAATGTGGTGCATCAGTTGAGCAACATGATGAAAAACAAACGAAACCATCTGAAAAGTGAGTTGTACAATTACTTCCTTTCTTCTTTTCTACAAATCCCTGTACAGTAGGGTAGTGTCTTGAATTGTCTTGAATTGTGAAGTGCCCCTCAAACACAACATGCAGGCAAAACAAGAACAGTCCTTCAATATTAAAAGCATTCCTGCTGGGTCACATCATGGCGCCTGCATAAGCTAAATTCAAGACTTTTTATTGTCAAGAGGCACTACCATTACACTACATTTTAATATGGATCTTTGCCAACCATCATAAATAAACCACTCACTCATAAACAGTTCCTAAAGGCAGTATTTCAGATGGAATGGCATTCAAAAAGTTTGCTACAATGCAGTGGAATACTGCAGGCCATGGCCAGTTGGGACTTTCTCTCCCCTGCATATCTCTAAATGTTTTGTTGCTTCCCAAAAGGTTTTTTAATTAATGTATGTCATGCCCAGCAAAAGATCCTTCTAACTAGTGGGTGAAACAATCCCAGCTAAAATGTAGGGAAAATCAGTGCATTTTCAAGACATGTCTAACACAGGAAACCTACAAAAGCTGTCAGGGCAAAAAAGTGGGAGAAGACAGAAAAAACATGTAATTGACTTAGAGAATGGTAACAAGAAAAGTTCTTGTTAACAATCTGGTGGTTAAATGAAAATTGCATTTGCTAAATACTTTTACAGATTAAATTTGTAAGGGACAACATACTCAAAGATACTAGTCTCTGTTATGTAAATTCTGAATTTTTTGTAAAACAGAAAATGTTGTTTGACACTTGATACTCTTACAAAGTCTGCTGCATGGGTGAAACAGCTTGAGATCTTTTCTCACTTGGCCAGAAGCACATGAAATAAAAGAAGAACATCCCTGTGTTTACTAAACTGCTGTGGTGGTCATAGAAATAAACAGTTTGAAAAGGCTTTGATTCATAAAGTAACCTCCTGGGTTTTCTTCTCTCCAGGCTACTCCTGTATTCTCAGAAATTAGCAGCTCTCTGCATGCATTTGGAAGTGTAAGGCTGAATTGCTTTTCCAGAAAGCTCATTACAAGGCTGACATCACTGAAACAAAAGTTCAGTCAGGGAGGGATGTGGCAGAGGTTATCATGAGCACATTACTAATATACTGGGGGGAAAGATGATGGCAACTGCCTGCTCGTGTCTGCATCCAGGATGCAACCTCCCCAGGGGATAAACACTCTTGGCAAGCACTTAAACCAGAAATCTTCCTTGCAAAGCTGTTTGCAATTTGCAGCCATAGCTATCCACAAACACTGGGACCCAAGACTACAGTCCTTGACAGCACACGGCTCCAGACATTTCCATGGAGGAAGTTTAATCTACAAGGATGTAGAAATATAAAACAAAGTATTGCTCAAAGTAACTGTTTGTCAGATCATGTGCCTCTAATTTGGTTTCCAGTGACATTACACAGCTGCAGCCAATGGATCCCAGCCAGGCCCAGCAGTCACTGAGGTTCTTTTTGGTTTAAATTTAGTATCTGAACATGTTTTGCCCATCATTAAAATGGAGAATAATTGCTCAAAAGTGAACTGTAGATGTTACAACTCAAAGAACTTACTAGGTCAGTTAGTCCCATCCTCAGAGCAATGCAGGACTGAAAACACTGCAAAAATACTGAAGAGAGCTGTGTATGTTTTGTTTTGGTATTTTTTTCCTATTCTTTTTCTCTTTATTGTAACCATGAATCAGTATATTCAAAAGTTTAAAAACAACCACAAATGCCAGTGTAAACATGCTTCAGGTATATAAGTAACAAAGTATTGCACATACAGAAAGTCCTATGTTCAGTATCTCCTTGTGGTGCTATTTCATCACAGAGTTGTGAGGAGGATATGACTGTAATGAGCTGGCTGATATGATTTCAGAAGCTGCTACACACAAGAAGTCAGTATTTCCATAAGCTAAAAGCTCACTTTTTCATGGGACAGTGATTTTGCCTGGAATATATGGGGTACAGAGCTCTGCAAATACAGGACAGGCTGCTTTGTGGTGTTGTTTATCAGAGCTCTACAAGGGGTCAGCTCAAACCTGTATGGAGGAAGGGGTCTGTTAATGGTTTTCTGGTGGACTGGGAAGCAGTCAGGCCTCCCCATTGTAATAAAAAGAGGTGAAGCACCTCTGTTTTCTGAGGCATCTATCTCTTCCTCTCTTGAAGTCTCATGAACACACTTCATATGATAAGCTAAAGACTCCATAAAGGTCTTCTTGGACATTTGCCTCAGCTGTGAAGATGGAACACAGGTTTGCCAGCTCCTGCTGGGATTTCACAGCTCAGCCTGAGTGTGAGAAGTGGTAAAACTATAAAATCTGCTGTCAGACTGACAGAAATGAGTGTCTCATAGCTAGTTCTGTCCCAGAGTCTTAGGAAGCAGAAGGGCATTTATCTACAAGGAGCCAAGAAGTGGCAGAGTGGATGAGGCCATTTGCTGAGGTTGACTGGAAAGCAAAGGGGACAGGAGAAGGGAAGAGTGGAGTGTGTTTCAGAAGATGAACAATCCCTCCTGTAGTTTACATGCAGAGCTCATTTCACACTCATGTACAGCACTGGAAGACTCAAGCATTCAGTGACAAATCTGCACAGATCTGAGCTTAGAGCTCCTGCTGAGATAACAGCCATTTGCTGATGGAAAAGAAAGAATGAATTCTCTCTTCTTTGGAATCCTCAACCCATTAAAAAACAAAGCAAAAGAACAACCATGTATATTTTTACTCTTTACCTCAAAATATCTTTCCTTCTCTTTGTTCATGCTTTTCTGGCTGGCATCCTGTTTTTCTACATAAATATGAATCCTGCACACGTTCCCTGTGAGACTTTGCTGAAACTAACACTAAATAGTCTTCCAGCTTGTACACTGTAAAATTAAAAAAAAATAATTAAAAAAAGCACAAAGATTTCTTCAGGTGACTAGTTTGAGGGTCTATGACACAAACTACACAGAAGATGCAATGGCAGTAGCCATTCNAAAGTCCTATGTTCAGTATCTCCTTGTGGTGCTATTTCATCACAGAGTTGTGAGGAGGATATGACTGTAATGAGCTGGCTGATATGATTTCAGANCACAAAGATTTCTTCAGGTGACTAGTTTGAGGGTCTATGACACAAACTACACAGAAGATGCAATGGCAGTAGCCATTCCATTTTAAGAGGCTATTTCATCAAAGCAACAGGGAAATAGCAAAGAAAATTTACCCTGGCCCCAAACCCCCAAGCCTTCTCCATATCAGCAGTGCAGCTGTGATAACTGAGATCAGTGTTTCAGCAATGACTGTGCCCTGTGTCATCTACAGCCATCAGCAAAGCCAGGAGAGGGGCACTCACCCCCTGCTCTATGCTGTGCAAGGATGTGTCTATCTGGCTGTGACACTGCTCTGGGTTGAATGAGATACAACATGTACTTGTTTATCATATGGCTGAGCTTGCCAAGTGTTGTGTAAATCTGCTTTGCAAAACACCTTGTAGCCAAGGAAGATGTATTTTATGTCTACAATGGGTTTACTTTTTTTTTTATTTACATGCAAGCTAAGTACATGATTTCTATTTTCTTACTTTCTTCTCTCAAAATCTAAGTTGATGATTATATCAGATACTTATACTGAAAATGTGGAAAAAATAAATAATTAAGCCCCATCTATAAAGTTCTTTACAGACTACCTTTGTTTTTCAGAAGTACTTTCACAGTACTGATATATTGCTTGTCTCCCTGAGCCATAATTTCATAGAAGTTCTTAGGGAGGTGTCAAAGGCATTTTGCATGATACAGTAGTGTTTAGAAGTTTAGTCCTGGTTCATCTTCTAGACAATACAGTACTGCAGGTGTTCTCTCCTTGGGAGATTTGGGCGTGTTCTGGAAGCATCTCAGTGTACCACACATCTTCTAAAGCATCTGCTGAAACGTGGGCTGGAATATGGGATAAATATTCCATTCAGTGGTGAGTGTGTTTGTAAGGCAGTGGTGAAGCTGCTTTCTTTGGCAAGGATGGCCATCATGTGGCATGTTCTCAGAACGTTGCATAGATCAGATTAGGACACCAAGCCACTTGCAGGTACAAAAGAAGACTGGTGGAAGTAATCCTGCATTTCATCCTCGTGGTGCTTCTAGTCTCAGGCAGGATTCTGCCTTGAACTGTCACTCTCTTCCTCTATGCATCAGTAGTCTTGGTATTTGTCAGCTGCTCCCTCTCAGCCATGTCTTCTTGAGGAGGTCTTGCTCTGTCAAAGAAGCCACACTGCAGGGAACAGAAGCAAAGTGTCATGTCAAGACAAACACAGGGAGGCTCAGCTGCAGTTTGATTCTGCAGTCAACCTGAGAGGTCAGGTACAATCTCTGGCAGTCTGAAAGTCACAGAGGCTTGTGAAGCAGAGAAGCTCTTGTGAAGATTTGATGTCTATTGCAATTTTTCCCTATGAAAAATGATTTTTTTTAGTTGTAAGGCATTCAGTTCCAAAGTATAGCTTTAA
Source organism: Ceyx cyanopectus (assembly GCA_013401355.1). NCBI lineage: Eukaryota > Metazoa > Chordata > Aves > Coraciiformes > Alcedinidae > Ceyx > Ceyx cyanopectus. The sequence goes on from VYZU01077519.1 coordinate 62,964, forward strand.
AAATTCAGATTACATGAAAAATGTCTTTGCAGGAGATGTAAAATTGGTCTCAGTGCTGCTGATACTGACTCATGGGAACCCAGCTAATTTCAGTTCAGCAAGACATTCAGAAAAGAATTAGTTAGTCTGACAAACAGTAATAACAACAGAGGCAGAATATGTGTTGGGAAATGTGCACAGGACAGTGTTGAGACCTAGTCTTTAACAGCCTAAAAATTACCCTTTTGGCCAAGAGGTTAAAAGTTACACATGCTTCACAAGAGGTCAAAGGAGAGCACACGCCACCAAAAGGTAATTCCACTTATTGTCCCATCTTCTAGACAGAGCTTTTTGCTGTTTATAACTGACTAGGTGAATCTGGGAAGTTGCCAGAGGCTGGACACCTAACCCATAAGCCATATAATAAATTAAGAAATTATTATTTTTTTTTTTCAATGGGAACTGAGAGTTTGTTCAAAAGGTATGTTGGTTCACTGTAACAGAGCAGTGTCCAGTAACTTGTCTTAAAACTTGTCAAGAGAGCATAACAACCAACACAGAACTAGAAAAATTTAAAACCAGAAGACATGACATCCTAATAAAAAAGGAAATATTCTAAAAATTAATTATCAAAGCTGAGAATGTTGTTATATGAAGACAAAAACTGGAAATTCCTGCAGTATTCAGAGAAAACAAAGTTAAAGCCACTTCTTTTTGAACCTAAACATCCTGAAAAAGAGGATCATAGGTCTTGGGAAACAGAGCCCAACTCTGTATGCCCATTTATAACCAGACTTTATTATTAAAGGAGGATTTTGAAAACAAGTTCCCTGCCTAAAGGTCACTGACAGTAGCATTTCAGAGATGCCAAAACAAAAAAAGACACATGTGTATTGTTGCTTTTGCTCCAAACTGTTGAAGATTACAATTTTCCAGCCTCTTTTTTTCTTATCTGTCAGTATCTTCCAGTACCTTTCAGGGTGTTTTTAAGGCAGCAATATCATTAGTAATGCAACAATATCATTAGTAATGCAACAAACCTTCCATAAAGCAAGGGTCAACAAAGCTAGTACCAGTAGTCCAAGAAGTATTGCTAGAATTATAACCCATAAAGGGATTACAAAGGAGACATTTGGAGTGGACCAAATGACAGAAGTTCTGATCTGAAATGAAAAAAAAAAATAAAAAAAATTAAACGAATAAAAATTAAGCAAGTGAAGTAAATCTGACAGTAGAATACAAAGATTATAAATATTCACTTCCATAGCATTTTACAGATTAGAAATACACATTGCTTGCCTTTCTCCCATATTGACTTCATTTACTGCAATCCTCCTTTCACTTCTTCAGGATAATTACTAAAAATGGGATTTGCACATCTAAAAAAGTTGATGATTGTCAAAAAAATCAAAAGAATGATTTTCAATGAATATAAAGTAGCAAAATAATCCCCTCCTGTGCAGGTGCTTCAAGAAGATTCCAGGAGCAAAGTTCTACTCACATGGATGCTGGTACAGCCCAGGCCAGCATAACTGATTCATGCTGAACTACTCTGCAACAACAGTAGAGCCCAAACCAGTCATTCAAGCCACAAGTGATACCAGCTACTTGATTATTTTAATTTATTAGATGATCTTCTAGGTCCCTTCTAACCCCTAACATCTGTGAATCTGTGAATTTCTGCTGACACATCAGTATACATTTTTTCCTATGACTTGAGTTTTAGCAGGGCAGTCCAAAAATGAAACTGAAGCAGAGTGCACTGTCCTTGTGATAAAGCCTAATGCACACTATGGTGTAACTGTCCTTAATGAAAACAAGTATACAGACTATTAGCTAAATGGGAAATCAGATGAAATTCCCTATGTCTGAGGCTCTAGAAAGCAGGAGGAGTGTGTGGGTTTACAAAGGTTTGAACTGACTTGGCAAACTTCTCTCTTTAACTCCTCATTTTGAAGCAGAGCAGTAACAGCTCTTCTGTATTTCTCCTTCTGGGGTCACTCACATAAATCACCTTTCTTCATTCTCCCTCCCATGCCTTGTACCAAACTTACTCAATGCTCTCTTCTGGAAGGCTCCCTGTGCATCTCATGGAACGTTTGCTCTCTCCCTGCTGCTCCCAAGAGGGCAGGAATGAGTCTGAGCTTTCCTTAGCTCCTCAGCCATGGTCGTGTCCCTTCAGTTTTAGATTATTTTGTCAAACTTTCCTCTTTATTGTTAGCCTAGAGAGTTATTTCTCTCTGGGGTTTTCTGTTGGACTCTTTCATTTAGTCCTAGTCTCTGTTAAATAGGGTATGTGACAGATGGAAGTTATTTTCTTCATGACAAGATGCAATTGGTTTGCAAACAAACTCTCCATACTTTTTCAGTGCTGGAGGTGCAGCAAAGAAATCTACTTCTCTTAAGAAGTTTCTTGGCTATTGCCCAGGCCTTGATCTGCAGTTATTGCAAATTCTCCTTCTAATTTTTATTATTTTTGTTTTGCTATTAACTCTCTGGTTGATGCAAAGATTGCACTACTCTTTTATAGCATCCCTCACTGTTATGGAACACAGATCATAATTGAAATTATGGACAACTCATGACAGGGTTACACAGCAAATTCTGAGACACTGCCTAGTCCTTCTGGGTTTAGCTTTTAACATTGGTCTGTATCCTGAAGATGAAATGATAACAAACACATTCATCTAATGGACTTCTCTGGTGCAGATACAAATAGCTGTTACTCTAAAATACTTTAAAAAGATAACATATTAAAAGAATAATTAAGTTAACTAATTAAAGCAAGAAAAAAAAAATTTCAAGGCAAATAGATTTTTTTTTTTTAAAAAAAAAAAAGAAAAAGAAATCCCACCCCTGGGTCCCAACAGTTATCTTGCTGCTGTGGTCAAGTGATCAGCTATGTCACTGCAGAGATACCATTCCCTTCCCCAGCCTCTTCTTTGGGTTGCTTCTGAACAGTAAGGACAAAATGTTTTTGAATGGCTCTCCTTGTGTCTCAGAGTGGTACTGGATCTGGCATTATAATGCAAGGGCAGAGAAAATGAGAAAAAGGTCATCTGAACTGTCTGCAAAGATTCCCCCCAGAGAAAAGCCAGTTGAGAAAAAAAGATGAATGCAAGTAAAAGGCTTCTCTGGCCAGGGAAATGAGAAGGGATGCAGTCATGGTGGGCTGCATGGAATCTACAGCAAGTGAGGAGCTCAGCTGCCAAGGAAGAAAGTATCTCCCTTTGACTTGCCCTGAGGCAAGCCTTGAAGACCTGATGACATACAGCACAAGACTTGAGAAGTGCTGACAAATAATCAATGGGTCCCAAGACAGCACACACTGAAACTGATTAAAACCAGCCCACACTGTGCACTTCCTCTGTTGGCAAATTCTACTACACACAAGAAGTTATAATTTTTTAATTATTATTATTTGAAAAGGATCTGACACTATCAACATAGAGCATATGTACTTTACCTGGGTAAGGTTTGACTTCACTGCAGTTTCTGTTCTTACACTACCTGCTGTCTGAGCTGGAACAGTCAACTGATAGCCCATTTCTCAAAATCATCTTAATAAACATTTGTAAACAACAACACAAAGCAAACCCAAGCAGTGCTTTCTGTCCTCTCAAGCTTGATAAAATGACTGACTCAATTTTACATTAAGATAAAATGTGAAGGAAAAGCCATTTGCTTGCAAAAATCCCACAAAGGACGTAGCCATTTCTAGTATTGATAGCTTGAGCCAAACTGCAAAGTGACATCATGCAACTGAGAAATGCAAAAGGAGATGGAGTCACCATCAGTGCTCTGAGGAAGACTGTACACCACCAGTAAAACCACCAAGGTCCTGGTGAGCTGCTGGCCAGCTATGGATGGGTAGGTAAAGGTCAACTGAAATTAAACATCCTAAATATGGAAATTATCAGAGTGGGCAGGTACTTCTGTAGGAAGGGCATTTTATTTACAGATTTCTTAAGATAGTATTTGACTGAACCACAGTTGCCTTCTTGGGCACCAAGTCCACTTTCATCCAATCTAAGGCAATTACTTCAGCACCACTGGTGCTCTCAGACAGGGAGTGAACTAATCTGCTGACTGCTGTTGTCTGGAACCTGAATAGCTCACAGGGCTGCCTACTGATTGCACAGGAGCACAGCAACAAGACTTTTAATTAACTTGCTCACAAAGCCAAATTAGGTGGGTACAATCCAGACCTCAAATCATTTCTAAGTTCCTGATGAAATCAGTGGGAACAGTCTACTTCATTAGGCTTTTGATCAGTCAGATGGCAGGATGCAACTACAAGCATCTATATAGCCACTCCAGGTCTTCTTTGCTGCACAGCTTCCTAGGTGTTTGCTGCATTTCCCTGTTGTGTTTTCTTTTCTCTGAACCTGGGAAAACAGTAAGTCAGCCTAGTTCCTCTTGTGATAGCTACAGAACACCTATCAGCATGGTTCAAAGAAGAACAGCTGGGTCTTCTTAAGGACACACTGTAAGCAATTAGGAGTGGGGTAGCAATGTTCAGCCTTGTTTGAAATGCAGGGGTTCATAATCTTGTCTCCCTTCACCCTTCTGTCATGCTGCCTGTACAGACAGCAGAGTCCACTCTAAGTCCACTCTACCCTGTCATTTCAGCAGCTCAGATGGAGCCTGACAAATGCTGAAATCTAAACAAGACACTGTAATCTTACACAAGTGCAGAGCATGTTTATCACCCTTAGATTATAAAAAATGAGTAAAACAGGCAGCAGAAAGCAGATCTATCCTGTAGCAAGCAGAGTGCTGCTGCAAAGGTGCTGAGTCTCTTTGCTCTTGCAGCAGACAACTAATGAAACAGTTGCCTGCTAAAATCTTGCTGCACCAACACCATTTTCACATGAACCCTTTGTTGTCTGAGGTGTTTGAAAGCAAGGGAAGGGCTGTGTTAAGTGCTTGAGATTTATTTCCTGAGCAGGGGATTATCCTGTAGCTGTGACTCCTGCCCCTGTGCATTACCAGTGGGTCTAATGCTCCTGGGCTGCCTCCTTCTCCAGACTTGCAGGGCTACTAAAGCAGCTCCTGGTGAGCAGCTGGACACTGCAAGACCTGGTCACCCACACAGCTGAGGCAGAAACTGTAGGGGAAGAAAGAAACAAAGCATCCCTTCACTTCTGCCTGCCTCATTTCACCATTGCCACAGCAGACTGTCCCTCCTTCACCCCATGCTGCCCACAACAGTTTTACATATGATTTTGATTTAAGACAAGTTTGTGTTTTTCAGCTTGGATTTCTGTTCTTCTCCATGTGGTGGGTTTAGGACTGCAGGATCAGAGCCAGGGAACGTTCTGGGAGGGATTTATCTGTTTTCATCTAAGGTGGCCAGTATGAAGAGGTGGAATTTTTGCAGGTGTTGCATGTTGGCACTGCACTTCAGATGCATGTTGGCTTTCCTCTCTGTTTAGGACTAGAAGACTCTGTATACTGCACACTGAAACCACTTTGTTGCCCATGGAAGTATTTCTACAGGTGAGCTTTCATTTCCCTTTCAAATGTGCCATGGTTAAGCAAATTGTAAGTAAATAAAGGAAATATTAGGGGTTTTGTCCTGTTTGGATTTTTCTCCTTATTTTGGCACTGCTCATGTAGCTTGAAAACTCTTTGATTCCTCTGGAAGTCAGCACAATAAGAGAGGAGCTATGTGGTAGGCTGCCAGTTCATTGGCAGTCCCTTGTGGATAGATGGGAATTAGGTTTTACTGGTGCAAATATCCAGCAGCTGTGTGATCTGAACTCAGTGCCTGCTAGAGAGAATTTTACAAAGCTGGGGTTTGTTTTTTGTTTTAACTCTTGTCCTTTAAAAGATACATGTTAGAAAATAAAAATAATAATATAATATTATATAANTAGAATAATATAATAATATAACTTCTCCATAATTTATGACTTTAAGAAACAGTAGCCAAATTGATTGTTATCCTAATGCTACCACTTTCACTGTCCATGATAACCTTCCTCTAAAGTTTATTCATTTTGCTTACAAAGACTGAGAAACAGGAACTCTGATACTCCTACATGTTCCCCTCCAACCTTTGCAGCGTGATGTTCTGTAAGCTCCAAAAAATTGCCCAAAAAAAGAATGTAAAAGCTCCCTTGAGCTTGGAGTCATAATTAATATTGACATATTGACATAAATAATTTATGTTAATATTTTACAAATGTTTGCACAAGTATATTTCATAAGGAATATGAGCACATTCAAAATGAAAGTACTAGCTCTGTGTAATTGGCAAAAAGAGTTATAAGCCTTAGTCTGAAAACAGTTTTACTCACTGGACACTGATTAAACAGTTTAGACTACAGACATCCCCTCCTACCAAATGCTTAAGAAAAACAATCATGCTCTCCATCCAAAACTGGATCAATAAATTACAACGGAAAAAAAAAACCCATATTCTAACTCTGTACTTTTCGTAATAAAAAAATACTCATTTTG
>VYZU01077520.1:7883-18863 GCA_013401355.1 Ceyx cyanopectus
AATAATAATAAAAATTAATAAAAAATTATTATTTAAAAAAAACCATAATAATTCTCCTTATTCCCAGATTAGGGAAAACTAGAAATCTTGCCACCCATAACCCATACATTGTTTTAGACAGTCTATGGTGCTTTCTCTCTCCTCCCCTCAACACTTGACTCCAATGGAACAGTGCCTTAACAAGACCCCTCAGGATTTCATTGCCAAACTATGATGTCCTTGTGCACATAGGCAATTTGACTGGAAAAGTGGGAACTGTTTGAGATTAATGCAGCAGCAATTCACACGAGGATCTCATATCATGTTATTGTCAGTTAGACAACGAGATATCCAGCTTCCTTTCTCACTGTAACCCAAAAGACTAGAAGTTAAAATCCTTTATCCATATTGACTCACCACTTTTTTTCCCCTGAGTCATTATATTTAATCTTGAGCCCAGCAGAATCCTACCACTTTTTACAATGCACTTCAACCACCATCCACCACTTGTTCATTTTTCTACCTCTGTCCTCCTTGAAATCCCTCATGGTCTTCCTTAATCCAAATAATTAACAGCTATCCATTACCAGCTGTCTCATCAGAGATAATGTACTTTTCCAGTAATTAATACACACCCTTACCTCCTTAAAGCCCCATCAATATCTAATATAGGGTTGTATGCAAATAGCTTCACTTACTGCAGTCATCAGACTGCTTTAACATAGGCTGGAAATGGGCCCAGCAGGAAAATAGTAATTGTGTGAAGATATAACTAGAAAATAGTAATTGTTTGAAGATATATCTATATTACTCTTTGAGATTAAAATACAAGCAAAATAAGCAGAATGTTATAGATAAGCATTGAAAAGTAATGAGCTACTTAAAACTTCTTTGTTCCAATTTTCCACCCCTTTTTCAGCTCATTCACCTAGCACCTTAGTGAACTCACCCTACTGCCACTCACTAGTCCTGTGAACACTGTTTGTGATGGAAGAAGTGTCATTTACTGAAATCCAAAGTCATATCATTCTATACACAGAAAGCCTCTTATAGCATTTGAAGTCTATTTTCACTTCTTGTTACCAGTCTTTATCAGAGAGCTGACATAAATTCTTCCCAATGTCTGTAAAAGATGGGGTGGCAGTGACATTATATTAGAAAGTAGATACACACTGAGTAGTTTCTCTGTTGTAATGGAATTGTCAAGTAACAGGAGTATCCATATTGGTATCAGAGCTGATATTGAGCTTGTCATTGCTCATAAGAGCATGTGTAAATGTTTGGCTTTAAACAAAAAATTGTTTTTATAATTATACCAATTATCTCTGAGATCACTAACACAGATTCTCAGCTTCTAGCTGAAAGGTTGGGCAAGTCTCCAGAGACATTATTCTAGACCAAAAAAGAAATTCTGCTGATCTAGCACAAGAGGGAACCAACCCTCAAAGGAGCTAGCTGGGAGTTTTTCTAGAATGTTCTACTGGAAGCACAAAACAATTCATCCCTTTAAAGGTAAAGGACATAGGCAGAGCAAGAGCCCCTTGACTTAACTATGAGCTTCTGGGTCTCTTAGAAACAAAAAAGCAGTGTACCAGAGATAGAAAAGTGTATGAACACCCAATGAGAACTACAAGGGTATTGAGGGTGTTCAGAGATGGACAGAGATGTCAAAAACTACAAGAAAGGATTCTTCAGGTATATAAAGAAGCAGAAACAGAAGGGAAATATTGTCCTGCTGTTAAACAGGAGAGGTGAATGAGTTGTTAACAATGCTGAAAGGCAGAGCCCTTACTTCAACTCTGCCTTTCCCAACACTGTTGGTCCTGTGGACAAAAAGCCAGGTTGGTGCAAAGACAGATGCACCATCACTGAGGAAGAGATGGTATGAAAACCATTACAGGAGCTTCCCTGTAAGTAACAGAAGTGCAGCACAGGCTGGGGGCTACTTGGCTGGAAAGTAGCCCTGGGGGTCCTGGCTGACAACAAGCTCAACATGAGCAAGCAGTGTGCTTGTGGCAAAGCAAGCCAAGGGGATGCATCCACAAGGGCAGCAGCAGCAGAGGAAAAGAAGCTATTTTTTAATGTAAAAATAAGTGATTCATTTTGGAACTGAATATGATTCAATAGTTCTGTAATGGGTCCTCAGTAAGCACAGAAATGTATTCACCCTTCTTCAAGCACTTTGAAGCTTTTCCACACTATAATAGTGTGTGGTTAATGGGAGATCATAAGGAAATATCACTTACTCTTTGAGGAAACTTGCAGTGTTTTGCAAACAGAACCTTAATTCAAAAAATTAAGCACCAGGACTTTAGAAGAGTAACAGAGAAATCATACAGATGAGTATATGCACATGCTATTAAGACCAAAACCACACAATTCTACTTGTACTCAAAAACTACAAAGACCAAAAGTCTCCTGCAGAGATGCTTGTATCCCACCAAACTGGGCAGAGAAGAAAACATTTTGTGTCACAGGCATCCCTTTTTGTTGTGCCTGTTGGTTATTGCAATGGCACGATGCTGTTGACTTACAGTCAGACTAGCTAGATCCTCCAGTCCTTTCCCACAAAACTTAACCACTTCTTCTCAAAACAAGAATTTGTGTAGCTGCTGAAACAGAAAATTGCACTTATCTGTATCCCATTAATCCAGTATAATCGATTTTCTTAGTATTTTCCAATATTTCAAATTCAAGTCCTGTCCTCTTATGTGTTTTCACCTTTAGAAGTATATTGTTTATTCCATTATTTATGTCATTCTTGTAGTCCTAGAAATGACCCTTCCAGAAAACATTGGATATTTCTCTTTTTTTACAGTAAACCACTGATAAGATCCCTTTGAGCACAGTTAATCATTGAGTTTTACATTTACCAGCTAATAGCATCATCTAGAATGTTTCCCTAGCTTATTTATGAAGATGGCAAAAGAGATAAATACTTTTTACTACATTCAAGATGAATGACTTCTGTGGCTTTGTAACTCACAAGGCCAGTTGATGTCTCAAAAGGAAATTAGCTGGATTTTGGCAAATCCACATTGCCAGCTACTGATTTCTTTGCAAAATTTTGCTTACAAAGTCTGGTTATTTTTAGAGACTAAAGTTGAGTGGTTCCATCTGAACTGTCTTACCTTGGCTCTCCATTGCACTCCAATATTTCCCTTCTCATTGCATTCCAGTCCTTCCAGAAAACACTCATTGGTCCTATTTATGGCATCTCTGAATGTATGAATTAAATTCACTTTCTAGATTACTCAAAGAGTTAATTATGCCCTTTATGATTACTGGTCATTAGTGATATCTGATGTTTGTTGAGTATGGTGGGCAATCAGCCCTTTAATCCATATGGATTTTCACCCTTGACTGGAAAACTGAAACTTGTAAACATAATCCTGTAACATTTAAACAAAGCAGAATCTTTGTCAATTAAAAAAAAAATATATCAAAAAATTACCACACAGGTCATGTTACTTTATATTGTTCTTGGATTTTTTACTGTTGCTGTGATTCAAAAACAAGACATAGCTCACCTGTACTAAGATGAGTAAGTAGAAACCAGATAAATCCTTATTTTTCTGGAGTGTTTATTAGTTTAAAAACCCCATCTTATGTCATTTAAAGTGTTACCTGTCTGTCTGTAGCAGCACTCTTACACTCTCAAGACACATAAGAGATGAATTGTATATTTTATATACAATTTTAAACTGTCTCGCATTTAAAATTGTCTATAAAATATCTTTTCAAGAGCATTTTTAATAAAAACAGCAGGAAAAAAAATAATTAAGTTTTCTACATTTCTGTTGCACCTACCTTCCCATTACATCTTCTTTAGCTACCATAAAAACTAAGAATCCTAAGAATTTCAGCACTACTACCTGTATATAGTGGGGAGTAATTTCAGCTTTTCCACACATTCTGGTTCAGATACTCAGCACTAGTGAAACCAGAATGATTTATTTCTTCTAGGATTCTTGTTTAATGCATTATTGTATACACAACACAAAATCAAACCCACATAACATGGTTTGTGGAGGGACTGGACTGAAGGCACCATCCTGTTAAGAGTTATAAGAAAGGCAGAGTGTGACAATAAAGTAGGAGAGCAATACACCAAAAAAAAACCCCAAACAGCCAACTGAAAATTGAAAGGGAACATTATTATTACTGCAAGATCTGGAGAGTGCTGTAAGGTTTGAAAGGGACTTTCTAGGACCTGTTAAATCTTTTCAATAAAAAGAAAATGAGCAGGGCATACTTGTTAACCTGTTAGCTAAGCATATTATTGTGGCGGAGAAGTGTGAAGCAACAATAAATGAAATTTGTCTGAATTATTCTTTCAGATCCCACTTAGGAACAAACAGCCACAGTGGTAATACAGAGTATAGTAAAGATGGTTTATATTGCAGTTACAGACCAAGCTACTGTAATTTTAAATTAAAACCTTAAAATCCATACTTTGAATGCTACACAGCCTGTAAAATACATGAGTTGCCTCTTCTACAGACAGCACAGATACTCTTCACTCTTTCATAATACTCTGGTCTCACACAGGTTAATTACAACTTCCAAGGGCAGCTAGAAATTGTCTTTTAAACTCCTTGGAAAATATTACAGTAATCTTTTCTGCTGGCCACAGAGCTTATCTATTAGCTGCAAAATGGCTTTATTTTCTTAGGAACTCATTCAACCCATATTGAAGTCCAAAAGCAGCCTGGCAATGGGAAGNACTAAAGTTGAGTGGTTCCATCTGAACTGTCTTACCTTGGCTCTCCATTGCACTCCAATATTTCCCTTCTCATTGCATTCCAGTCCTTCCAGAAAACACTCATTGGTCCTATTTATGGCATCTCTGAATGTATGAATTAAATTCACTTTCTAGATTACTCAAAGAGTTAATTATGCCCTTTATGATTACTGGTCATTAGTGATATCTGATGTTTGTTGAGTATGGTGGGCAATCAGCCCTTTAATCCATATGGATTTTCACCCTTGACTGGAAAACTGAAACTTGTAAACATAATCCTGTAACATTTAAACAAAGCAGAATCTTTGTCAATTAAAAAAAAAATATATCAAAAAATTACCACACAGGTCATATTACTTTATATTGTTCTTGGATTTTTTACTGTTGCTGTGATTCAAAAACAAGACATAGCTCACCTGTACTAAGATGAGTAAGTAGAAACCAGATAAATCCTTATTTTTCTGGAGTGTTTATTAGTTTAAAAACCCCATCTTATGTCATTTAAAGTGTTACCTGTCTGTCTGTAGCAGCACTCTTACACTCTCAAGACACATAAGAGATGAATTGTATATTTTATATACAATTTTAAACTGTCTCGCATTTAAAATTGTCTATAAAATATCTTTTCAAGAGCATTTTTAATAAAAACAGCAGGAAAAAAAATAATTAAGTTTTCTACATTTCTGTTGCACCTACCTTCCCATTACATCTTCTTTAGCTACCATATAAACTAAGAATCCTAAAAATTTCAGCATTTCTACCTGTATATAGTGGAGTAATTTCAGCTTTTCCACACATTCTGGTTCAGATACTCAGCACTAGTGAAACCAGAATGATTTATTTCTTCTAGGATTCTTGTTTAATGCATTATTGTATACACAACACAAAATCAAACCCACATAACATGGTTTGTGGAGGGACTGGACTGAAGGCACCATCCTGTTAAGAGTTATAAGAAAGGCAGAGTGTGACAATAAAGTAGGAGAGCAATACACCAAAAAAAAACCCCAAACAGCCAACTGAAAATTGAAAGGGAACATTATTATTACTGCAAGATCTGGAGAGTGCTGTAAGGTTTGAAAGGGACTTTCTAGGACCTGTTAAATCTTTTCAATAAAAAGAAAATGAGCAGGGCATACTTGTTAACCTGTTAGCTAAGCATATTATTGTGGCGGAGAAGTGTGAAGCAACAATAAATGAAATTTGTCTGAATTATTCTTTCAGATCCCACTTAGGAACAAACAGCCACAGTGGTAATACAGAGTATAGTAAAGATGGTTTATATTGCAGTTACAGACCAAGCTACTGTAATTTTAAATTAAAACCTTAAAATCCATACTTTGAATGCTACACAGCCTGTAAAATACATGAGTTGCCTCTTCTACAGACAGCACAGATACTCTTCACTCTTTCATAATACTCTGGTCTCACACAGGTTAATTACAACTTCCAAGGGCAGCTAGAAATTGTCTTTTAAACTCCTTGGAAAATATTACAGTAATCTTTTCTGCTGGCCACAGAGCTTATCTATTAGCTGCAAAATGGCTTTATTTTCTTAGGAACTCATTCAACCCATATTGAAGTCCAAAAGCAGCCTGGCAATGGGAAGGAGGTTGGGATCTTAACTTTTTGACCTCTCCCAGTTGATGATGGGCTTTAAGTGTCTAGACTTCTTAACACTGATTTCGTTTTGCCCTCCTCGGAAAGATTTGGGTGGGTAGGAGGTTTATTTTGCCATGTTTGTCTAAAGAGTGAGGGCTGTGGCTGACAGCTCCACCAAGCACATTTCTCTGTGTGGCACTGATGTCACCTGGCAAGTGAAATCAGGTTCACAGGTTTCCATTTCAACACCAGCAACATGGAATTGGGCAGAAGCATGAATGAGCTGCTAAAATTACACACAGTCAATGCTGGAGAAAACAGAAAGTGGGAATAAAGGAGGCTAAGAAAACACAAGCATGCAGAAGAGTTGTACGAGCAGAGGAGATCAAAGTCAACAGGAATAAATCCATAAAATTCATAAATCAATAAAATTCAGAACTGAATAGTTCAGTGTAAAATCTCAAAAGACATTAACAACAGGAATTTTTCTTTCACATACAACTTTTGTAGACAAGTACTAGTATTCCAAATTTCTAAGTAAGAACTAGAGCAGTAATGAACCTGATCCAAAGCCAATGTGAGTAGCTCTTTGGCAAGATTAAAGGTAATCTGTGTGATTGGCCCTGCAATGAAGTTGTAGGATATTGACACTCATGTCTATGACTCCAGACTTGGAAAAAAAAGTTGTCTAACTCTCATGGATGTACTTTTTTATGTTCTACAACAGAAAAATATAACCAGCCTTGTTTAGAGAAACTAGTGATCTTGTTGATTAGGCATCACTTCTATTAAAAACATGAAGTTTAAAAATTAAAAATATGCCTATTTTTGAGCATAAAAGTTTTAAATAGAAAAAAAAAATAATCTTTAGGTGATTGTTTTCCCATCTAACCCTAGATACTGTTTGTTTAGGCAGAAAAATTATGAAAGCAGCAATTGAAGTTACCTGATCTATGAAATCCTAGCCAACACTTCCAGCATTCAAACACAAAGGTTTATCCCTGATAGTGTTTCAGAGAGATTATGCAGAGAGCTATCTGGTGTAACACAGAGACTTTAAATTATATTCTTTAGCACTGATATGTCACAGGGAGCTTACCAGAGACCTAACACAAGCCATCTGAAATGCAGGGCATGACAAGAGGTAACCCACAGAGTGTAGTCACAGAATAAACCCATGATCATCAGTAGCAGTGAGCTCCTGTCAGTCACACTTGTCTACAACTCCTGCAGGAGAGGGAATATTTGCTCAGATTCCCATATTTATTTGCCTGCTGTCTTGTTTTGATATCCACCTGACAATCTGCTCAGGATGAGCAACTGCTGAGGAGTGTCAGTGCAGAGATGAGATGAGTTCTGACTGTATTAACATTTTAAATGGTCTGCCTGGCAGGCACTGTGATTTCATTCCTCCCTTACCTGTCATGCTTCATTAACCAGCTCTGCCTGCAGCCCTGTGCTGCTGAGAACCCCACTTAGCCCCTTGTTCTACTTGACAGTTGCACTCACCTCCTCCTTCAGCAGCTGATTTCTCAGCCCATTTTTCCTCCCTCCCTCTCTCTGCCCTGCACCGTGGCTTGCACACGTGTGTGCACACACACTGTGATCCCCTGCACCACCCAAGGTACCAGAGCTTGGTTGCTGGTCTCAACCTATAAGCCAGAAAGCAAAGGAGATCTCTCTTTACATTTATAATTTATAAAACAACAGAAAAATGAAATAAACAGGTGCTAGGAAGCCTGGTGGAGTAGATGTAGAGGGTTTAACGCCTCCTTTCTCTCCAGTTTAACATTCAGCAGCTGGATGAGCTTCTCTGTGGAGCTTGGATCTGTTCCTGGGTGACTTGGTCTAGGTGATCCTGCTCTGGCAGGGGGGTTGGACTAGATGACCTTCTAGGTCCTCCCCTAATATCTGTGAATCTGCAACACCAGGGATTCTCTGGGATGAGAGCAAAAGGCCTGGTTTTGAAGGGTGCTACCCAGAACAGTGATGTTTCCCATGAGGACAGAATGAGAGTTGGGGGTGTTCAGTCTGGAGGAGAGAAGGTTCCAGGGAGAGCTTCTTGTGGCTTCCAGGATCTGAAGGAGGCTCCAGGAAAGCTGGGGAGGGACTTTATGTTGTTGGGTAGTGATAGGACTGGAGGGAATGGATTAAAACTAGAGCTGGGTGGATTCAAATCAGCCATGAGGAAGAATTTCTTCCCCATGAGGGTGGGGAGACCCTGGCCCAGGGTGCCCAGAGAGGTGGGGGCAGCCCCATCCTTGGAACTTTTTAATACCAGGCTGGATGGGGCTCTGAGCAACCTGCTCTGGTGGGAGGTGTCCCTGCCATGGCAGGGGGGTTGGAAATGGATCAGCTTTAAAATCCCTTCCAACCCTGAACATTCCATGATGTTCTAGATGAACAGACATTATGGCAATAATTAGGAATAAATTCAGTGGTCAAACGTGGCCTTGATACATAATATTTAGCAATCTATTCCACTGCAAAGTACAGATTAGTACAGTGTGTTTTGGAGAGCAAATTTATCATTCTTTGAAATGATTTAGTCTGGTTTTTTTTTCCCCAAGAGTGGGGAACAGAGGTTTAAGGATAACTAGCAATGTCTGGAACAGCAAACTGCAGCTGCAGCCCTGTGGCAAAAGCTGTTTACATCTCAGTGAAAATCCCCACTTGACTCAGTTTTTAATTGTCCTTAAACATATTTTAGCTACTGTCACTATTATCTTCTGAGCTTAAAGTGTTCTCATTTATTCTACTTATGTTCATACACCCTTACAGAATAATGCAGTTACACCAGAGTGTAAACAAATACATCTGAGGAAAATTAAGATTACAATTATATATATTTTTAAATGTCAGGGGAAAAAAAAAATTGAATTTAGAAAATAGCTGTTGTTTTAACAATCCAGTTGAAATGTAAGCAACATAATGGAATACAGCAAATTAAAACTATAGTGCAAGATGGAGGGACAAAGAAAACTGGACATTCTTAAACCTATGAGGAATCTCTGGTCAGCTTTGTAACTGCTTCATACTAAAAATCAGTAGAAAAAGCAATGTTGCGAAAATCCTTTTGAATAAGTAGTCAACATTCATTTTTACTTTCCTTGTAAGGAGCTTAAAAATCCTGAGACCACTAGCACATTGCATAAGTGTGACTCAAACTTGTGAACAGAGGATGATACACAACATGCCATCAAAAAAATAAAATAAATTTATATTTAAATTTAAAATAATTTAAAAAGTAACATATACACTTGAATGATAACCTAACTAGACCTTCCACAGACTCATTCCATGCTTCTGCTCTTCATCAGTTCCTTGGCCTCAGCTGGAAAATTTATGTGACAACACAGTCCCCCCCAAGAGAGTTGCTTTAAATAGGAGGAAAAGTGGGATATAATGAAAAGATCTAGTTACTTCATTCAGGCTCATTGAGGTGATATAAAATTCAGAGATGCTGCTTGTTACAGTGCCATGAAATATCCACAGTAATGGCTCTGCACAACAATGGTCCCTTCAGTAAATATGAGCTGCCCTCAACATATTTTTTTATATATATATATTACATATATATATTACATATATATATATTACATATATATTACATATATATACATATAAATACATATATACACCATAAAGAATGCTTTAGCCTTTGCCTTCTGCAGTTTATGAGTGCCATCCTTTAAGATCAAATACCAGTTACTGACTCTGAGTGGATTAAGGCTTAAGCTATTTTCTCAATATGAATGATAAAAAGCTTTTTTTTTTTTTCNGACAACACAGTCCCCCCCAAGAGAGTTGCTTTAAATAGGAGGAAAAGTGGGATATAATGAAAAGATCTAGTTACTTCATTCAGGCTCATTGAGGTGATATAAAATTCAGAGATGCTGCTTGTTACAGTGCCATGAAATATCCACAGTAATGGCTCTGCACAACAATGGTCCCTTCAGTAAATATGAGCTGCCCTCAACATATTTTTTTATATATATATATTACATATATATATTACATATATATATATTACATATATATTACATATATATACATATAAATACATATATACACCATAAAGAATGCTTTAGCCTTTGCCTTCTGCAGTTTATGAGTGCCATCCTTTAAGATCAAATACCAGTTACTGACTCTGAGTGGATTAAGGCTTAAGCTATTTTCTCAATATGAATGATAAAAAGCTTTTTTTTTTTTTCTTCTCCTACAGTGAAATGTGAAAATGCTGGTAAAAGCATAAATTGTATTAAAATGGGCCATTCTGGGAATAACTTCACTGCATCACAAAAAAGGCAAGAAAATAATGCATTCATTTTCTCATTCACTTATAAAATCTATAAACTATAGACCCCTTCAGGGAGCATTAGATATCATTTACAGTATGAAAAGGAATGGCTTTCAGATAAGGAAATTAATCAGCATGAGTTCTGTGGATCTGTTAACTACAGATAATAGTTACTGAGTGCTTTTTTAGGCCCTGAAATCAATAACCTGCAGCCAACCTCTCCAGACATTCTAAGACATAGCAGGGCTCTCTTTAATCAGAATTCAGGTCATTCCAAAGAAAGAAAAGTTTACATTTAAACTTTACTACCAAATTGGAATAAATTAGAATTTTTTATATATATATATTAATAATA
>VYZU01077520.1:24765-39968 GCA_013401355.1 Ceyx cyanopectus
GGGACTCCACTAGTCACAGGCCTCCAGCCAGACTCTGCTCCACTGACCACAACTCTCTGAGATCTATTCTTCAACCACTTCCCAATCCACCTTATTACACCATAACTAAACCCACACTTCTCAAGCTTGGCTGTGAGAATCCCATGGGAGACAGTATCAAAAGCCAGGGGAGATGATGCCTCTGCTTCACATCAGGGCTTTAATTTAATTAGAGGGTCATCATCTTCTTGCAGCTTTTGCCAGTTATGATGACACTTGTATCTATGTTGCTATGATTTAAGAATCTTCTCCTCATAGTATGCAGTTCAACAAGCCTTAATTAAACAAATTGGTGATAAATTCATAGTAATATGCATCCGTTGTCCTCACAGCCCTCACCAAACTTTGCCAAATCTGTGTAAATCAGACACCCCCAGCAGCAGGAAATGTTTTTTCAACACGAAGTTTTATGAGTCATTAAATGACATGGTATTTATTTTCAGTTTTAAATATTCTTGCCTCAATAAATATTTATATTTTTGTATATGCGACACACAAATGTTTTATGTGAAAATCTGACAATAAATTACTGATCTCTTGAAAAATTTACTTTGCATGCACCTCTATCTCTCAAAATGTTATATACTAAAAAAAAAAAACATAAAGCAGGTGACACCATACCCATACACTTGGAATTGCCAACACTCTTGCACAATGACATAGTCAAATACTAGTGTTAGAATGATCCAACTGGAGCATATCATCACATGGCTCACCATTTTTCTCTAGCCCTACTTTGGTTTGTTTGGGTTTTTTTTTCTTGCAAGAGTCTAGTACTAATGGAGGAAGACAGAGAAACTCCAATTTGTCACACATCCTTCATATTATTAAATAGATTTCCTTTTAATACAGCTGTCCTTAGTCCATAACATCCATTTTCATTATATATTTTCATCTGTTGAGTGTAGAACTCTTTATATCTGAGCCATTATATCTAAGATTTACTCAATTGAACAAGTCAGAATCTACCTATAAAAGATAAGTAATTTTAGAGCAAAAAGAAGCAAAACTGTAGTCATCAAATATGGCACAGAAGAAATACCATCAATCTGAGGTAACTGACTTTTCTTCACAATACCTTGCAATTAAAAACGTAATTGTCTATGCAATATAATTTCATATGATTGCCACAAATTGCATTATAATGCTTAAAAATAATCAATACTAAATGTCAAATCATTAAATACATTTCTCATCTACCAAACTTATACCATATTTTCTTGAGCATCTATCATCCTAACCTAGAAGTACATATACTTACCCATATTTCTAACTATTAACTTTCTGGTTTGAGTAAAAACAAATACTGGACATTGGAATAATGATTTTAAAGCTCGTATGTGATTCTGTACTATTTTCAGAGTTTAAATCCAGAACTTCAAATAAATACTTCCCTTCCTAATTGAAATATCTTTGTTAAGTGAGCATAAAGGTGAACAATATTCCTTTTCCAAAATGCTTCTATTTTTTTAATTTCTATTTTCTAATCTCTTTTAGAATGAGAGAGTGCCACTGCATTTAACAAATTTCAGATTTTACTGGATACAAACAGATATTAGGCAATCACAAAATAAACCTTGCAGGTTTAAAAGGAATGTAGACAATCCTAGCATGAGGAAATCACACATGCTGCTGGATAAATGATGGCACAATATATCCCCCACGTCTTCAATGAGCTACTGAAAATATAGACTCTTATTTTATGAGTAATCTATTGCATTTTAATAGCCAGACACAGTATGCTCATTTTCTTCATTTCTATGCAACTCTGCATGAAAACTAATCTGTGCCTTCTGTGTTTACGAATAAGATTGTCATTTCTGGCAACACCCACTGAAAATGATGCAAAAGATACTACAGGTTTTTGGGTTGCACACAAAATTAATCTTAACTGGAATACATGTGTAAAAATAATAGCAGGAAAAGAAAAGAAAGGAAGCCATATGATACGAAGTTTAGTGGCACCCAAAACTCAAACCCCTCAGAGATTAGCATCATAAATGGCTTGTTTGAGCAGTTTGGCTTTGAATTTGGGGAACTTTTTCTTGGGTTTTAATTTTTTCTCTACCTGGAGTATCCAGAGGGGCCACGTGCATCAGTACAACAGAAAATGTGTAATTTAAAAAATCCAAATAATACTGTATTGTTGTAGATGTACTGTGGTTTGGGTTTTGGTTGGATTGTTTGTTTGGGGTTTTTTTTTAGATGCTATAGTATCTTGCATTGATATTACAAGTAAATTTTTCTTTAGATGGAAATCAGACCTAGAATTTTTAATGGTACTATAAAACAGGGCTTAATCTTAAAAAAAAAATTAAACATTCCATATAGAAATTATCTATGGATGATTCCAATTTAAAACTGAGATATTTTATTTAGTTAGTTTATTAGAGTTATTTCTACTAACCTTCTTTTGCTTATCTTTCATTCTTTTTACAATATAGCCTCTCAAAAAAAAGAAAGGATAATGGGGTAGGAAACTACCATAAAAAACATATTAATCCTAATGAAAACACACTGGGCCTGAAACTCAGATGCACATTAAGTAATTTGAAGTTAAAAGTCAAGTAAGGAGATTAAAAAATCAGCTACACCTAAACAATATGTAAGAATATTTGGGTTAATGATCCAAAGGTGATTCTCTGAAGCATTTATGAGTGATGTACAATGGAATAGACCCATCCAACAACACAGCATTGGAAATTCCTCTTGGATTTACAAACCCAGCTCAAGTTTCCAGTCACTTCAAGCTGAATCCCTGTCAGTCCTAATGTCTAACATGTTCAGAATACACAAAACACAGCGACCTTCTCTTGGAAAATAACTTCCTAATTAACTGTGTGCCAACATACCCCAGGGCATCAGCTTGGATGGTCATTTTGTCAGGCTGTAGCTGTGGGAATATGGACACAGATCCACTGTTACTACATTACTTTGACTTTATATTTCAAACACTGGTTTTGGAAGAGTATTAGTCCAATTACTTCTTTAAGAAAACTCTTATTATTATTTCTCTTCTTAATTCAGAACAAGAAGTGGATTTAACCAAATGCTCTGTTGGCATGATTTAAATACAGTAGGGTAGGAAAACAAATGATGGGAGAAAAAAAACAAGGATGGAGACAGGGGTAATGCAAATAGATGGGTTCAGGTTTTTGGGTTTAAGGTCTTATTTTTGGAGGGTGGTGGGTTTGTTTTGGGTTGGGGGAATGTTGCTTTTTATTTTTTAAACATACTTGATGTATTTATATTAGATCTTAAGTTTTGCAAGGCATCTTCCAGAAACAGAAGTGCATAATGAAGTAGTTAGAAGAGACTGTAAGTACAAAAGAAAAAAAAAAATTAGGAAGAGGCTGGGAGAAGCAAAGAAGGGACAAAAGAAGGGTAAAATGGATATTATGAAGACATAGGAAAGACTCAAGCTGAAAAACTAGCATCCATTGACAAAAGGTCAACAGTTTAGTTTCTAGTTGTTAATTTGAGTTAAATTCCCACTTAGTACTGCAAATACAGCCTGGATTCCTCTGGAATGAGTTGTGATAAATGCTTGAAGAACACAGCAAAGGAAGGGACCACCACAGAATCAAGATGTATCCTGGGCTGCTTTCTAACTGATCGAGCACACCCAGCCCTGTGCAAGAAGATTTTGTTCACTCTGCTCTGCACAGATGATGTGAAAGGCAAAATTAGAGAGCAGCCAGTTCTCCTCTGCCACATCTGCTGGTCTCTCCATGAGCACACAGGGTTTTTCACCTGAGAAAAGCTGGGCAGAGGGAAATACGATGGTGACTCCACACCTCCCCCTCTTCCTTCAACTTCCTGAGCACAGGAGCTTCCAGGGAAGAGGGGAAAGTTTGCAAGAGCACTTGAGGCATGTTCTGCCTGCAGCAGGAAACCTGCCTTCAGGGAGCCTTTTACAAGCTGGAGAAGCCTCGAAAAAGTTTGGGCTTTTGTTCAAGAAAGCACTTGAGCACATACTCACTGAATCCAGCAGGACCTCAGCTTGTGCAGAGCCTTTAATGAGTTGAGTGAGGTCCAGATTGTGCTCAAGTTTATGAGTGTGGTTGAAGTGCATCACTGAAACAAGCTTTAGTTGTTGTCAAATGTTTCTGTTTAGTTTGGGGGCTCTCTGCACACTGGTTTTTAAACTGTAGGAATAGACACTGCAGTAAATGCATTCAAGAAATGCCAACAACCCCTAAAATCTATTGACACAATTTCATAGTAACTGGTTTAAAAAGAAATGCACACAAATTATTTATTCCTGTTACTGAAGTATTTATAAGACACTGGAATCACCCAGCTAAGCAATAAGCATTCTCTGTGTAAATAATTTACATTTTGGAAATGGTTACAAAACGTGTGATGATTTGTTTGTGTAAAACCTGATGGGGGATCACTGTTAGGATGTCAGAACTGAAAACCACTACCTGCATGGGGATAACAGCTATTTAGCAAGATCCATATACTTATAAACGAGAAAAGGGTAAAACCTTAATGTTCCCATAGCTAAAAAAAACAACAAAAACAAACAAACAAAAAACAAAACAAAACAAAGATGTTATTTCTATGCTTGTCTGCATACATGTAAAAATACACATACCTGCCTATGAATATATATTATATATGTGTANATAATGATTTAATTATATAATATAGAATATAATAATTATAATATATATTATATTATACACATATCTGTATGTAACTGTGCAGGGAGGCTGATTTGCTTGCTAACACAATCTGACACTGTTAATATTGCCCTCCTTGATACAAGATGCACTTGGATGTTGAATCTCTCACCTGCTTTTTTTGCTTTACTTTCCAAAACGTCTCTCTCTGGAATCCCTTTAGGATGTACTTTCAAACCTCCTCTTGAAATGGGGAAAGAACTTCAAAATTCTGCTGGGAATTGATGCATTGGATGAGGGACTGGGGTCAGTTCACACCTGAATTCCCACGGCAAGAAAATGAGAGGATGGAAAAGACAGTTTAATACAAAATGCTTGCTCAAAATTCACACAGAGGCATGTCCTCCATCCCTTGGTCATGCAGGCAGTCCCCTCTGAAAGCAGAGCCCCCATTGCTATGTGCTTTTTCAAGCTCTTCACACCAAGGTGGATCAATGTTCAAGACAGCAGACCTCTAACCCAGCAGCAATTCATCACACTGCATTCACTGAGCAGCCAACCAGGCACGTTTCAAGGGAGACACTCATCATTAGATAGCAGAGTGTGTAGCCCAAAAGCTGTGTTGGCTGTGCAGCACACCTCCTGAAACAGCCCTCAGCATTCAGCTACGGGGTGATGCAGTAGCTGGTGCCCCACAGGGAGTGAGTGCCCTGCCAGCCAAAGCCTATCAATCCCATCTGCCCTGCATGGGGCTTAACCAATCAGTCCCACCCACATCAATCATAGAATCAGAGTCATAATGGCTGGAAAAGATCTCTAGAACCTTCATCCTAACATCTGTCTAACCACTAGAGCAGAGCCTCGAGTGCTACATCTGCTCAGTTGTTAAACACCTCCAGGGATGGTGACTCCACCACCTCCCTGAGCAGCCTGTTCCAGGGCCTCTCCACTCTCTCAGTAAAGAATTTCACCAAGATGCCAAGAAGCCTTTATTTATTAATTTACAGCTCTTTTTATACCCTTTTAACTATAGGGTAATTGGACAAGAAGCCAGCCACCCCCTGGGGTGAGTGGCTGGGGTGCCACAGCACCCACAGTCACAACATATTTCTACTGCTTTACAAACAAATGCCAGCAAGGTCCCAGCTTGGTGAAAACCTTCAAGTTTCTCTTTTGTTAAGTTGTTGATTCCCTTTTGGTGCACGTTGACACCAAAATCCATCTTTTTGGTATAGCACATCTGTGGATTAAACCTGATCCAGGATGTCACTGTTGCTTCATCTGGCTCAAAATGATACACTGATCAAAATGTAATATCCAGGAGTTCTTGCCTCTGCAACCACCTTTGGCTTCTCCAAAAAATATTTTTTGGACCTACCCTAAAATCTTAATGAACCTTTTAATTCCATTTTCAAACCTACACTATGATATCCAAATCAGCTGAAAATCAGGCCGCTTAATTAAAGTGTTAAATTATTTATTCAGAGGCAACATCTTCAAAATTGTAACCTATTTCTTATTTCCAGTCTTTATTTATAAGTATTATCCCCACCAGCATTATGATTTATTTTTTTCCTGTCTTTATGTTTTTTAAACATCTAGTCAGAATTAACACCAAAGAATGACACCATACATTTAATCTAGATTAATAAAAATTATGTATGCATCTCTACACTGGAGCACACAAGCCAGTGTAGCTAAATAAAATGAAAACTATTAAAAATGTAAGCAAAGAAGTGTGTATGTGTACTTGCCTATACACAACAGCTGTTGGCCACTTGAAAATTTGGCACAAAGGAGCTCATTCCTTCCAAAGAAAAGTCTTGTAACCAGTAATTTTCTTGAATTATCAAGATGAACATCAATGATGATTTGCTAATGATAATCCTATTTTTAAAATGTAAGATATGCTTAAATCCAAATAGTGGTTTAATGACATAAAACTCTGTATTAATGCTGCAATTACTTTTTTCTCTGTATAAAAAAGCAGCTCTTTATCACGGGATGCTCACAACAGCATGGCAGCCTCTCCTGACATAAAACAAGCCACAGAAATACCAACATAGAAAAGAGCTTTAAAGAGAGAATTATTAAAATTCATCCATACATTTCATGGTTTTGCTGAGTTTTAGACCTATCCTCTTACATTTACATAGTTTCCTCTGATCTGCACTGCTTTTAACTGGAAGTGGCTCTGTTATTATTCAAAAGAGATATTTGTGAGGAGCACAGAATGGGGAACTCAATTAGAAAACAGCTGCTGCTTAGTATTTGCCATAAAACTTCAAGATTCCTAGTAGGTGTTCTTTAGAAAAAAGTCAATTAGTAATTTAGAGCAAAACTGAGCTCATCACAATTTCTATCCTCAGTAGCACCAGGGGAGTTCTCCTTTGATTAGAATACTTGCAGTGGGGCCTTCTTTTGTATACTTCATAATGGAGTTTACTCTATAAAGGCATTAAAAAAAACCCACAACAAAACTAACAACACTATGAAATTCAGAATGCCAACAGATAGAAATGAGAGACGTGGAGCTATCTCAAAGGACATGGATGTTGTCAGATCAGTCAGGGAGAAGGGAGAATAATCCCTAATAGAGAAGCTCTTGGGTAGCTCAAGGATGAAAGTGTGTAAACACAGGGCTCACATCTGTCACTAATTGTGCTAAGCCACTAGCACTGTTCCTCCAGAGACTCATCATGGTTGGAAGAGACCTCTAGGGTCATCAAGTCCAACTTTCACCCTAACATCTCTCTATCCACTAGACCATAACCTCAATTTCTACGTCTACTTGTTTTTTAAACACCTCCAGGGATGGCAACTCCACCTCCCTGGAACCACCTCCAGCCTAGGCTATTGATCTCCAGGAAAGAAACTATGTCCTACCTGTTCAACACCTATGTGAGGCTGCAGGAGAAGAGTGTGAAATCACTTGGTGTGCAATTAAATGACAGATTTGATGCAATACAGAGAGTGTTGCTTTCCCAGAAGTTGTGTTATAGAGAATCTGACATTAATTTTTATTTGTTAGCTTTTTTTTTTATGGAGATTATGCTGAATCAATAATTTGCTGTTGAATGTTTGGAGTGTGCTAGCAGAACTTGCAAATAAATTAATTACTTACCACATGGAAAAGCTGTATAGATTCAGGATTATCCTATGGATTTATAATTTAGTAGCTGAGCAAGACAAACACACGAGTAGGAATGTAACTGAAAAATGGAGAGCTAAATACTAACATTGTTCTCTTATTTATTGACTCAGCATTTACTGTGATTCAATTTGGAGGATGCAATGGTGCACATTGACCCATAGCTCTTGAGGAAAATGTCTAAAATTAATTAATAATGTAAGGAGTTAATAATATCTGTCCCTTGGATTGTTAAGGCACAGTGAGCCATGCATGTTTTCCTTCATTTGTAGCCTGAAGCACCAACCTATGTGAAAAATTTTAGATGCTTCATTAGCAGTAATCAGGCATCAATACTGTCTCAATCTAATTGAGGGGATGGGACAGCTCTCCAGCTTGGCAACTACTGCTGGAGGCAGAACTACTAATATTTAGCAATTCATCTTTATTTTCTTGCATCAGAATTTTCTGTTGTTTTCTATAAGTTTTACTAAATAAAATTGACTAGATCAAATATCAACTGAATACAGGAAGAGTTTGATACTCTGAGAAACTGGCTATGAAGCACTAGCAAGTATCCTTATAAAATAATGCCAAAAAAAGCACTTTATGCATTGCTGCATAACAATAAAACACCTTGAAAGCATCTCTATGTCACAGAACAATGTTGTTTTCTCAGACTTATTACTTGAAGTTTAAAAAGAACTGTGTTAACACCAAAAATACATGAATGTGGATTTTAGGAAAGCAAACTTGCCCTATTTTTTTTTTCTTATATTTAAGCTTATTTTTAATATCTCTGCTGTATTTTCCTCAGTCAGGTTATACTTTTGCTTGTGCAGGAAATCAAAAGCCAAATTAGAAGTATGAACAGAAAGGACTATGCTGCTTTCAGCTGCTTAAGCATCTTTTCATATGCACTGGCTTATTTCCACAGCTGAGGAAGGAGAACACAGCATCAGGAAGTCTAGATTTAATGAAAAGCACCCACATGATGGAGAAAACTCACCAGCACATGATCCTCATGAGGTGTGATTTCTTCCTTTGTCATAGATGCTGGAGCTTTTTAAGGTGGAAAAGCTGAAAGTGGTAGAAGAAGCTGAAAAATCCCATGCATCTTCAGGTAGAAATAGCCAGTAGGTGAGATCTACAACCATAAAAAAATAACCAGCATGATGCCAAATGAAACCCTTAGAGTGCAACAGGCTACAAACAGATCTCCAGTCACACAATATATTCAAAAAAGTGCTAGTTATATTATTCCAAAAAGTGTGTTTTCTTCCTTTTCTATAACAAATAGGAGATTTTTCTACTGTGGAACTTGCATTCAGAAACCCCATAACAATTCACCAGCTGGAAAATATTTTAGTAAACTATGGCTGGGGGCTACAGAAATTGCAGATTCCTTACAAAACCAAATGTAAACCAGGAGATTTAAAGGGAAATACAAAGCAAGTTTTTAATAATTTAGAAGCTTCTCATGCTCTGCCCAGAAAATAAAACACTGCAGCTTAGGTTTTGTACCAGTCAACAATTCCAGACAACAGTTATATTATATATATTATTCATATATTATATATATTATTTATATATTCTATATTTTATATTATATAAATTATATTATATATTTTATATATTATATAAATAATATATATATATTTTATAATTTATTATTTGCTGAGAAACCTTTAAGACCTACTACAAATGCTACAGATAATGGCTTCATTTAACTGACCCTTTCAAAAACTGATTGCAGTAGTGCCACATATGAAATTATCACTAATTAAGAAAGTTTTAAGGAGGCATAACCAGAGAAAAATGGAACTATTGAAGCTCTACTCATAAATACTGTTGGGACTGACAACTGTTTCAAGACTGATGGTTAAGTAAAATGCCACTTTTACTATATTCTAGTCAAGTCAGTAACTCTCACTCAACACCCTTTCACACATACAATTGCCAAATTTTTGAATTTCCATCTTAAAATCCTTCTTTCTCCATTCTGAATATTTCTTTGGTTTTGTTTTGATTGGTTTTTTTTCCTTTGGGGAGGGCAGGGAGGCAGGGCAATGGGGAGAATTTGCAATGGTTTTCTTTGAAATGAAGATTCTTAGTAAACTTTCCCCCATCTGAATAGGAATACAGAAAATCTGAAAGAACCTTGAGTATTCTGCATTTTAATTCTTTCAAGTGGTTAATAACAGAGGTTATTTTTAAAAAAAAAAAANAGTTATTCTACTCTAAAATATTATTTGGTTTACATCATTTTCTGTCATCTTTATGATGCAACTCACAGCCACTGCATTTTATTAAGTCATTTTTGGATTTTGGTGCTGCATATTGAAATACATTTGGATATTAAGTACCATAAAATAGTAGGCTGTAAAGTAAATTACATCAATATCGAAGGAGGAAGACATTTCAAAGCACATTTACTGCCTCATCATGTGCTAGAGACACTCAGCATTGATGGTTCTCCTGCTTCCTTTTGGATCTGCCTCCAAGATAACTTTTATTAAGGTGAGTTTTTGCAGTAGCTAAATGTTAATTACTTCTCAACCACCTGTGAAACTGCTTTTCTTAATGCATCACATTAGAATCACATTAAAGCAGATGTACTCCCTCTAAATTAAAAGGCTCATGTTGGGGCTTTTTCCGTAGGATCTACAGCCTGTTCTACCTCCAAAAAAACCTCTCAACTTATGACTTAGATCAGTGTCCAGGTAAGAGGATAAGTAGTAATAAAAACTTGGTTTTACTACATCTTGGATGCCGAAATTACTGGGAGAGAGTTGCAAACAGGTTTTTGAAGAAGGATGGTCCCATCAGCAAAAAGGCTGAAAAGTTTTACTGCTCATATAGAAATGTGATTAGCCATTATTGCCTTGATCTTAGATGGAAACAAGGAGAGCAATGACTTTCTGCAACAGAACACTTGACAAGGTGCTGTAACAGTCCTAAATGTACACAGAAAAATAAATACATCTTTTCAGAAAGGTCAATCCTTTACTAGAGTTGTTTGTATTTTTATATCAGAATGCTGCATCTAACTTTATTGGCCTTTCTGTCATGCCCATTACTTCAGAATTAAGAGTGATGTGTTTGTTGCTGGGATGGTTTTTGACCCTTAACTTTTTTGTAAGTTCAGCAAAGAGGAAAACTGTTAATATAGAAGGCATGGGAAGAACAAGATAAGTAGCTAAGGAGTGAACCCCCAGTTGGGGGCTATTCACATTTGAAGGAAACAGAACTGTTTTTGGTCCTTTCTTGGGAGCTGCATCTCACAAATGCATTCAGAATACAAAGACCAAATAGTCAAAAGGATAAAACACACTTCTGCCTTTGTCTGCTTAGAGGCAACAAATGCTACAAAAGCCAAGTACTTAACTAAACCAATTAATTATGCCATCAACAAATCAGTCCTTGAAGAGACAGAAGAGATTTATGTCCAGATGTTGAAAGAAAACTCATGAATGCAGCAATGGATTTTTCTTTCCAAGAGCTGAATATGCAATGCCTTGCTGGAGTTCATTTAAAGAATAAATAAACACCAGTTTTGTTACACTTGAGCAAGTAAAGTTGTAAAACTGAAATGGGAAAATAAGGGTTGGAAGAAGGAGCAGATTATCCAAAAGCTGACATTTCTGTTCTGCTTGCCCTTCCCACATCTATTGTNATCTGGGTTGTGAATAATCAATGCAGACAAAGTATTTCTAGTAAATAGCAAATTGAGTTATTCTACTCTAAAATATTATTTGGTTTACATCATTTTCTGTCATCTTTATGATGCAANTGTTTCCTTCTTATTCCCCAGCTCAGCTAGGCTGAAACGTGGCTCAGATGAGCAGGCAAGAATTGCTTAGACGTAGATTAAAATGGCAAACTGCCACATTTTTTAGCACAGAGGCAAAGCACTGTAATCCTATGAGCCCTAAATTGAATACAAGGCAACTTTACAAGATAAGACAGCAAAGGAGAAGGGGTGAAACCAAAATCTTTTTGTCCACTCAGCTGATGTGTGTTGCCAAGAGCCAGGAGTTGTCTCCCCTAGGACCAAAGGTCTGGCCTTCACAATCACGGTCTTCTAGGCCCATTTATATGAGGACTAATAAAAGAATCTCTAATGAATCTCCAAGAAACAGAGCTCACTGCCCTTCTATCTAACAGCAATACTTCTCACTAAATCAATATCCTTGGGATCAAAACTCCTTCGTTTTAGTGATAACTCCAATACCAATATAGCTTAAAGCTCCACTGCTTACTGCTTTCATGAGAGAAATTGTCATACTCTACACTACCTTCTTTCAAGTTTTTCTCTGCTGCACACACAGGACTGATAAAGACCAGGCTGCTGAAACTGATGCTGTTTTCTAGAAAATAAGCTTTATAAATGCTTAGGAGCCACTGTGATGGTCTTGGGGTGAGGTGGGTGAACTAATCTAGAAGGTATGGAGTGGTAGAGAAATCAGTGTTAAAATTGTTAGTCATTTCTTAGACATTATTGAGGATGGAAAGTTGCTTACAGGCAATTGCAAGAAATAAGGGGGTTTTTTCCACAATAAATGTCATTTTCTGATGCTTCATGGGAAACATTGTAGTAGAATAATTCTGTCGACTGTCATTTTACTATTTTCTTTATTTATAGCAGAAATAACATCTATATGAATGAAGGAGACAATGACTTTGCTTCACCTGCTTATTCCTCACTTGAGGATGCAGTTATTTCTGTACAAATTAAATGCATTCTCACAAAGGAATTTGTCCAATGGCCAACCAGGTCAGTAATACACCTCCCATTCACTCTGTGGGACACCAGGTGATGTTAAAAATTCCAATATTTCACAGAAAATAAATGTCTCAGAAATAGACAATAATTATTTTTTTTCCATGTATTTTACCCACTAATAAAATTAGGAATGATAAAAGAAAATCCTTCTTAAATTGTAGGTAAGTTGAATTATCTTAAAAGAATTTTGTTCTAGAAACCTGGACTGTTCTTGCAAAAAAATTAAGTGAAGTTTCTACTAAAAGATTGTGGTGGAAGCTCTATACTTTTAATTCTGCTGCAGAACTCAAGGATTTTATTTATTTCTTTTAATAAGGAGGAAACAAAGATAAAAAGAGAAAGATAAATAAGACACAGTAACTGTTGTCCTGCAACAACAATTAAAAGATTGTCTGTTCTATGTTTTCTGCTAGAATATTTTGTGTTTTTTTTCATTTCCACAGTTCCAGGAAGCCATGGGATTATCTGAAAGATTTTCAAAGAGATAAATAAATGATCTGCAAGTTGTTAAACAAGGCTCACCTCACTCAGAGTTCAATGTGTCAGAGCAATCCTCTGACACTGTAGAGATCTCTAATTGTTACCTTTATTGGTGGAACACTTTTTAGACCTAGTTTGAATGCTGAATTTTCTAGCCTACAGTCTTCAGTCTGAGTGTGAAGGAGCCTGCAACAAGTTGGGTTAGAAGATCAGATGTAACTTCATGGTTGTGATTTCTATGAAACACTTCTTCACTTAATCTGCTCTCATTTTTCCCCAGGCCTTTGCTTTTTCCTCATTTAACAGCTCAAAATTGCAACCCTTAATATCTATGCAGCAGCCCCAGTAGTGAAAATAACTGTGCCAGTGAGTCTCTAAATCCACACCAAAGCCAGATAGAAATAAGCAGACATTTTTCCATGTTCTTACATATTTTTCCACATTCTTACATACTACTTTTCAGAGGCAACTACCCAGCCTTGTAGCTTAGAAACTGCCAATTTTAACAAACCTCAAGACTCTAACTCCTCTTTAAGTAGCAAAACAGTGTGGTAATGCATTTCACAGTCTGCAAATTATGGAAATGAACGGAGACAATAATGAAAATGAGCACAGCTTTCACTTTAAGGGGGTCTTTATATCGTCTTCCCAAATTGGGGCTGTTTTGCAACTGTCTTGTTTCCCTCTAGTATGAATCACATTACAATGCAGGTGTAAATGCAGTAGTACCACCCTCTTCTCTGAAGGCTGGAGGCAGTTTTTTTTGCTTTTACAGAATATTTTTGAAGCAAAGCAGGCAGCCTTGCAGTGTTTTTTGCAAACATTGCTTTTTATGAGATGAAAAGAANTATTCTTAATAATGTAAATAAGCTAAAGGAGGGCTTGCATTTATTTACTGATTAGCCAAAGAAATGAATTTGGCTGTTCTAGATTCTCCATCCTTTCAATGAAAAAGCAGCATTTCTGTTCTTGAGGATCTTCCATCTCTGAAGGGTTCAAGACCACAACAATAATACAAACCCATGCTGTGTGGTATGATGAGGTAACATATAGAGTAGGAAGTCATTTTCTTTCTATAAATCAGAAAATATCCATACCAGCCCTGTCCATATTCTTTTAGAAACTGGTCATCAAAAATCAAATACTGCATCTGTTGTTAACCATGTGATTCCCTTGTCTCTTATTATTTGGCTGAAGATGAAATACTATTTTGAATAGCAAGCTGAATGTGGTGACACAGTGCTTGTGGATGCACATATTCAAGAAATTGAAGCTGACATTTTATTGTGCACAACATTAACCATAAAAAACTATTGTTTGTCCTCACTCCACTCCAAGGTCAGACAGTGCCACCTTATGCTGCTGGGAAAAAACCTTGAACAGTTATGTAGAGTTAGGAAAAAAAAATAATAAATGGTGTTTGGGAAGTGATGTGACAGCATAAAACAGAGGAATTCTGGGAAAGGAGCAGGTAGCTGCAGTGACATCTTTGATGGGGTCAGCTCCTGCACACCAGTTTCCCAACCTAAAGTCAGTCATTTCAATACAAAACATCTGAAGAGACACACACTGANAGAGGGCAACTTGCCTCAGTGAGACCTCATGCCAGCAATAATTTCTTGTGCCAGCAGCCTCAGTTCAAGACAGACAGGGAACTACTGGAGAGGATCCAGTGGAGAACAAGAAAGAATGAATGGACTGGAACAGCTCTAGAGCTCTATGAGGAAAAGCTGAGAGCCCTGTGGCTGTTTAGCCTGGAGAAAAGATGACAGAGATGATCAGTGTTTATAAATATCTAAAAGGGGGGCATATGAGAATCCACTGAGGCAACTGGGACTAAGCCTGGAAAAAATTGTGCTCATCACTTTCTACAACTACCTGAAAGAAGGTTGTAATGATGTGGGTGTCAGTCTCTTCTCCAACTAATAAGCAATAGGACAAGAGGAAAAGGATTCAAGTTGCACTGGGGAGGTTAAGTTGGACACTGGGTAACAAATTCTTCACCAAAAGGTTTGTTAAGCACTAGAACAGGCTGCCTAGGAAAGTGGAGTCACCATCCCTGACAGTATTTAAAAGACATATAGACAAGGCTTGTAGGGACCTGGTTTAGTGGTGCACTTGGAAGTCATAGAATCAT
>VYZU01077520.1:48844-70232 GCA_013401355.1 Ceyx cyanopectus
AATTCATCTATTCCTGCAAAGAGTATTTGTGAACATATTTTGGCTTTTATTACTTTATTATAAGTGTGGGAAGAAATATAAACTATGATGTCATGACAAATTGGTGTTTTAAACCTTGAACACGTGGCTTCATCCAAGTGCCCTGCTTTTACATGATGGAAAAAATAAATTACAAATTATTTGAACACAAATGCTGAAGGCAAACTCAGACCTGAAGTTAGGTAAATTCTTAAGCCCTCTACTGAATGGCCTCCCTCTCAGTCTGATGGCACCAGCTTCCTAAAAAAACAGGCACTGATGCTTCAGCCTATGGAAGGACATGGGTTTTTCAATATATTATCCTTCCCAGATGCTAAGCAATACAAAGAAACCCTGCATGCAGCTCTCCCAAAGAGCACCCATTAGGAGGACAAGACAGATTTTCTTGGCCACTGTGGTTTGTTCTGTTGGGTTCTCTTAAGCAATGGTTTATAGGTTACCTACTGTAGATAGGCAGGAGAAGTCTTCACTTCACTTTTCAGAGGGAATTTTAGTGTTTCCTCCTCCAGAATACATGTTAAATCTGTAAACAGCAATGCTGGCACTTCAAGAAATGCAGGTCCAGAATAGATTCCCCAGTAAATGCATAGGTGGAAAGCTTTTATCACACTAGTCAGGGGATGCAGATGTGGTTTCAATCAGAAGAAAGCAAAAATTTCCAGCCTACATGAAAAAAAACCTGAGGTTCATCCTTGAAACAAGAGCCCTCAGGGAACTTCCCACAATGCTTCCAATCTCTTTTTAATAGCATGAAAACATAAAAGAACAACAAATTATGTTCATAAGCTTGTGAACCACTGGAATGAGAAGACACGAATAAAGAGTGTTGGAAAAAAATAAATAAAATAAAGAGTGTTGGCAGCAAGCTGACTCCTTCAGAGTTCTCTTTTGTGCTGCACTGAGGCTAAAGAGAAAACTGGATTTCTTGTGAGCTTTTACTCTGGGTACACTAGAGGCTTATTTCCGAGGTGCCCAGGGGAAAGTTACCTGGCAAATCTGAAAGCACTCCTAATTAATTCAAAACCTTTTGTTTCTATGTTCTTATTGCATTTTCTGTGGCATACTCATGCTAACACTTCTTGAATTATATTTAAAAGCTGTCAGAAACTTTGATGAGGATTTTCCAACCCAAGTCTTCCAAGTTTGGGTGCTGCTGTCTCCCTTTAGACAGCCAAACAGCTAGCTTAATTAAAAAATAAAATAAAATAAAAGCTGAGCATCAAGATGTTCCAAACTCCTTCATAAGAGCTGCCTTACTAAGGTCTATCTAACACTGCAACCTGTTGCTCACAGAGAAAAACAAAAGTGAAGCACAGCCCAGGCACACAGAGATACCCTCCTGTAGGTCCCTAAAGCATCCAACTCAAAGCAAATTCCTCCAGAGGACTGGGAAAGAGAAGATCCTACTTCAGTGTGTCTCCAAGGAATGAGAGAAAGGTGTTTTCTGGGGGGGACTGTACCAATCACTCCCACACATTCACTTCTAACCTTACATGGGCATCTTCTCTTTCTTTTCAGCTCTCTTAAAGATCTGGAATCATGAAATTGTTTTGGTTGGAAGACACCNGTGATACCAATCATGATCTCCCAGACAGCTGAATGAATAAAAACATTTTCAGCCATTCACCAGCCATTTTCTTCCAATAACCCCAAGGACACGTCATCATCCAGTTTCTAAATAAACAGCATATTGAACAAATTCCAGTCTTTTGCTCCTCATAATGATAGAGTTTGTATATGAACTATTCCCTATTATTATTTTTATTCCCTATTATTATTATTCCTAAGTGTCATAGATCAAAGATGAGCTCTGCTGATTTACATGAGCTTCTTGGTTTCAACTATAAATCCCTTAAAAAAAAAANGGTCATCAAGTCCAGTGCTGCCAGGTCACCACGTTTCGTTTCAGTTTATCTACCAAATCTTTTCAGTCATTAAACTGCTTGAAGAACACCTCACTTTTTAACCACCTCCAGAACATTTCAGCCCTGCCTAATCTACAAAACAGTTAAAGTCTCATCAAATTCTGACACTGCAGATTAGATTACATAAAATAACACCAACAGTGCATAGCCCAGAGACCTTGGTGGATGCACATTTTGACATGAACAGAGAATCCACTCAAATAACAACTAAACCCAATAGTANCTCTTATGGAGATTTATTGCATGTAAAGCATAATATTTACAGACGAAATGCAAAATACTTGAAGGACTTTGAGACCTATTAATTCATCTATTCCTGCAAAGAGTATTTGTGAACATATTTTGGCTTTTATTACTTTATTATAAGTGTGGGAAGAAATATAAACTATGATGTCATGACAAATTGGTGTTTTAAACCTTGAACACGTGGCTTCATCCAAGTGCCCTGCTTTTACATGATGGAAAAAATAAATTACAAATTATTTGAACACAAATGCTGAAGGCAAACTCAGACCTGAAGTTAGGTAAATTCTTAAGCCCTCTACTGAATGGCCTCCCTCTCAGTCTGATGGCACCAGCTTCCTAAAAAAACAGGCACTGATGCTTCAGCCTATGGAAGGACATGGGTTTTTCAATATATTATCCTTCCCAGCCTGTAACAAAGCCAAAATAACTATATTCAAGAAACCCTGCAGCCCTTCACACCTCTCATTACACTGTCAAGTTTCACAGGCAGCACATTTGAGACACAAGCAGTGCCTTCTCCTTGTTCTACTAACTTGGGGTGTCAGCTTACCACACTTTACATATTCATTGCTCTCAGACTGCTCTCATAAATCACTCCTTTCAGCCCCTTTATGAGTTGCAATTCTCTTATAACCCCTTCCTCTCTGTTGTCCTGACAATGAAGCTGTCAAAATTGAAAGCAGGATCAGAGGAGTGGTTTGTTATATAACACATTTGTAATACGTTCTCCTGCTTCTCCCCAACCTATCCTGCAGCCACGTCCCTTTGGAACAGCTTTTGTTGCCACTGTATCATACTGCAAGCTCATTCTTTGTCTCAGTTTTTGTTTCTCAGTCACAGTTTATCTGCTTCCAATCCAGTCTGGCTCACATTGCATGTGACCCCTCTGCTTTTCAGGTTTCTCTGTCACATTGTTTTTTGTTTATACAGACACAGGTAGACATCTTAGCCAACATATAATATAGATAACTGCTGGAAGGATCTGGGATTGCTATGTTGCAGTGTGAGTTTATGCCAGAGAACATAACAGCAGTTATGTTACAAAGCACAGCAGGCAGATTAATTGCTGTTTGACTTATTGGTAGGGTTTGACTTACAGCCACATTGTTTAATTCTGAGTGGGCACAGCATGAGGCAATGACAAAATCTTTGCAGCCCAAGCTTTATTGATGATTTTTTGTTTGCAGTTATTATTTTTCAGAAGCATTTGTTTGATTGTGGTTTCTCTTTGCCCTCGTGGGCTGCCTCTTCCCTCCCCTCCAGGATTTACTGCATCACTGACATTGATCCAAGCCACCGGAAGCTCAGCCAGCTGGAGGCTGTGATCCGTTTCCTCACTGGACAGGAGCCTGACCTGGAATGTGAGTCCCAGGCACCAAAAGTGCCCTGATGGGGGTTTCCTGTACCCATCATAGCAGGGAGAGGACTGTGGCAAACTCATTGGTGTCAGACTGAGCTCCTGTGGCACCTGCTTACACAGGCAGGACCGAACTCAAGCCCGGCTTAATTCACATGTGGAAATGAGCTGGGGATCCACTTCCTTGTCTCCTTTTTTTCCCATTTCAAAGCTGTCACATAACTCAGCCTTATTAAAGGTCTCAGCATAGGAAATACTGCAAAGTGAAAGACTTGAATGGACCATGGTGGGGGCTGCACACCACCTTTTAAGACAGACTGACCAGCTGGGCTAGAGAGGGTGATGACAGAAGGAGCCAAGAAAGCTACTGTGACTACTCTGCTCCCCAGGGCCCCAGCCAGCATCCTCTAAGGGCTGCATGGTGCCATCTAGACAGATGGGTTCTTTTGGAACAAGGATTGTNGATTACATAAAATAACACCAACAGTGCATAGCCCAGAGACCTTGGTGGATGCACATTTTGACATGAACAGAGAATCCACTCAAATAACAACTAAACCCAATAGTAAAAAACACTTTTTATACTGCCAGACATCTCAGGCTAAGAAATGTTAGTTCTTTAAAAAGTGGTTTTAAAGGGGGAAGCAGGAGGTTGTTTTCCAGTTTATGGTCTCTGTAGTAACTTGTCTCTCACTGAGTCCCCTTCACCACCCCTCCAAACTGGTCTGGTATTTTCAAAGGCAAAGAGGAACTAAAATGCTGAAATTAAAAATACTTGCAGCTTTCTGGAGCTGTTCCACATTTACTTACATTTTCATTCACTGCAGTGAAAAGTTATCTGTGAAATATAATAGAAATTGCTTCATTATGTGCATCAACGTGGAGCAAGAAGCAAAAACAAATCTTTGCAGTTCCATTTAATGATTCAGATTCATTCTGGCTTGAAACACATTCAGAAATCTCATGGGCATTTTTACAAGGCTGTAAATATTAAAATANATGCTAAGCAATACAAAGAAACCCTGCATGCAGCTCTCCCAAAGAGCACCCATTAGGAGGACAAGACAGATTTTCTTGGCCACTGTGGTTTGTTCTGTTGGGTTCTCTTAAGCAATGTTTTATATGTAGATAGGCAGGAGAAGTCTTCACTTTTCAGAGGGAATTTTAGTGTTTCCTCCCCCAGAATACATGTTAAATCTGTAAACAGCAATGCTGGCACTTCAAGAAATGTAGGTCCAGAATAGATTCCCCAGTAAATGCATAGGTGGAAAGCTTTTAATCACACTAGTCAGGGGATGCAGATGTGGTTTCAATCAGAAGAAAGCAAAAATTTCCAGCCTACATGAAAAAAAACCTGAGGTTCATCCTTGAAACAAGAGCCCTCAGGGAACTTCCCACAATGCTTCCAATCTCTTTTTAATAGCATGAAAACATAAAAGAACAACAAATTATGTTCATAAGCTTGTGAACCACTGGAATGAGAAGACACGAATAAAGAGTGTTGGAAAAAAATAAATAAAATAAAGAGTGTTGGCAGCAAGCTGACTCCTTCAGAGTTCTCTTTTGTGCTGCACTGAGGCTAAAGAGAAAACTGGATTTCTTGTGAGCTTTTACTCTGGGTACACTAGAGGCTTATTTCCGAGGTGCCCAGGGGAAAGTTACCTGGCAAATCTGAAAGCACTCCTAATTAATTCAAAACCTTTTGTTTCTATGTTCTTATTGCATTTTCTGTGGCATACTCATGCTAACACTTCTTGAATTATATTTAAAAGCTGTCAGAAACTTTGATGAGGATTTTCCAACCCAAGTCTTCCAAGTTTGGGTGCTGCTGTCTCCCTTTAGACAGCCAAACAGCTAGCTTAATTAAAAAATAAAATAAAATAAAAGCTGAGCATCAAGATGTTCCAAACTCCTTCATAAGAGCTGCCTTACTAAGGTCTATCTAACACTGCAACCTGTTGCTCACAGAGAAAAACAAAAGTGAAGCACAGCCCAGGCACACAGAGATACCCTCCTGTAGGTCCCTAAAGCATCCAACTCAAAGCAAATTCCTCCAGAGGACTGGGAAAGAGAAGATCCTACTTCAGTGTGTCTCCAAGGAATGAGAGAAAGGTGTTTTCTGGGGGGGACTGTACCAATCACTCCCACACATTCACTTCTAACCTTACATGGGCATCTTCTCTTTCTTTTCAGCTCTCTTAAAGATCTGGAATCATGAAATTGTTTTGGTTGGAAGACACCTTTTAAGGTCATCAAGTCCAGTGCTGCCAGGTCACCACGTTTCGTTTCAGTTTATCTACCAAATCTTTTCAGTCATTAAACTGCTTGAAGAACACCTCACTTTTTAACCACCTCCAGAACATTTCAGCCCTGCCTAATCTACAAAACAGTTAAAGTCTCATCAAATTCTGACACTGCAGATTAGATTACATAAAATAACACCAACAGTGCATAGCCCAGAGACCTTGGTGGATGCACATTTTGACATGAACAGAGAATCCACTCAAATAACAACTAAACCCAATAGTAAAAAACACTTTTTATACTGCCAGACATCTCAGGCTAAGAAATGTTAGTTCTTTAAAAAGTGGTTTTAAAGGGGGAAGCAGGAGGTTGTTTTCCAGTTTATGGTCTCTGTAGTAACTTGTCTCTCACTGAGTCCCCTTCACCACCCCTCCAAACTGGTCTGGTATTTTCAAAGGCAAAGAGGAACTAAAATGCTGAAATTAAAAATACTTGCAGCTTTCTGGAGCTGTTCCACATTTACTTACATTTTCATTCACTGCAGTGAAAAGTTATCTGTGAAATATAATAGAAATTGCTTCATTATGTGCATCAACGTGGAGCAAGAAGCAAAAACAAATCTTTGCAGTTCCATTTAATGATTCAGATTCATTCTGGCTTGAAACACATTCAGAAATCTCATGGGCATTTTTACAAGGCTGTAAATATTAAAATACAATTTGGAATTATGGCTGGTAAGTACTGAATGGGTATTAGTGAACCTAAGGAGGGATTACACAGCATGCACCACTGTGCCACAGGTCTGGGTCAGGAAAATTCCTCTGTATTAACTTCAATAAAATCTCTTGTCCTATTGGGTTTTATTTCCTAGAAGAACAGATATTAATTCTGTAGAGGATTTTTCAACCACTGCACCTTTGAAACAGGGATTTTTTAATATAATGTAATCATATGAAGAGCTTGTTTTGCTCCTCACACCAGTATCCACCCAACAGCACTGTGTGCTCATTTCCATACTGAAATTGTGAGCTCCAAGATATTCCCATTAATAATCATAGGGAGTATTTTCATTTTTCAAACCAAGGTTAGTCACAAGCCTGAAAACAGCTGGGTGGGTACTTGGTCAAAAAGTCTGGGTACCTGTTTTTATAGTTTTAAACACTTTAATTGGTCTGAGCTTAGCTACATGTTCAAAGTGCTAGAAGAGATGAGTACATATCCATAGTAAAGGCCTTTTTAAAAATCCATCAAATAAAATTTAACTATTTTAGCTAAATACTAAACCAGCTCATTCAACACCTAAAATTCCAGTTCTAGAACTGCCATCTTATTGCCTCATTATCGCAGCAGTAATGTTTCATGCTTCTTCATGTCAAATTTCATTAAACACCCTGTGTTCAAACATTATAGTGTCAAATTCAACATGATAATGCAAAAACACCAAGAATATTCACAATTAAGTCTTCTTTTCTGCGTCACTTGCATGTTTTATCAGAATAAAATTATTTCAGATAACAAGCTTTTGTTTATCTGGGAATCTGTGGCTTGCCAACATGTGCAATACAAACTTTAAAAAGGGATTTCTTCAGCAGACAGCAACTGTTTTCCATTAATATCTTTCATTAATAACCACTCCCACTGGGAGCATCCCAGCACAGTGAAGCCTGCAAAGCTTCTTTTACTGAAATAGCTCAGCCTTAATTGAATAAAGTGACCAGAATTCCACATGTTCATGTTGAATTAAAATTAAGACATGTCACTAGGAGATTTCAAAAAAGAAAAGTAAGAATTTTGCTTAAGTGAACTAAATACATTGAAACCAAGCTTTTTTCCATTAACTGTTTGAGAAACTAGGATTAAAAAAAAAGTTATTTAAAATATAATTATTTAACAGAAAAATTATTATCTTTACAGTTAGGGACACACATGGAAGATTCTTTTGTGGCCTGTGCTTCTGGTTGTTTTCTATGCTCTTATATTTCAGCTTTATCTGAAGTCCAGAGGATTTCAGTCAGGATGAAAGAGGTTAATTGTTTTTCCCTTGAACCTATTCATCCAGAAATCTTAAAATACATTGCAAAGGAAGATGTAACCTATACATAATGTATGGCAGGCAGGTTTCAGTATCTCTATTAAAAATTAAGGAAGCCAAGGGAAGCTATCTGAAGAGACTTTCTCAAGGTCACAGACAGAGCAGACTGCCAGTAGATTGCTCCCTGAGCCCAGAAAGGCAGACAAGACTCACTGTACATACATATATATATATATCTATACATCTATGGAACTTTTCAAAGGATCTTGCTGAATATTTCTTTTCAATTCCAGAGCAAACCAATATTTGCAGCCATAGTGGTTTATAGTCTGCTGCTGGATCTGTGTTGGAATGCTCAACTCAGTGACTTGGGAGAAGCACATAAACCACTCCACACAGGTGATGTGTCACTAAAATTTGCATTGCATGGCATCATCCATAGGTATTGATGCTGATACAGGAAGAATATTTTGCCTCAAACACCATCTCCCACACAGTTAAATAACCAAGAGATTACATCTAACTTCCCAACATCTATTTCTGATATTCAACACCTTTGGAAGAAGGCACCATGAGAGCTTCACGTTTTGCTTTTTACAAACAAAAAACAAGCAATAAGGACAATGTCTTAAATGTAGACATAGTTCTAGGTAATGTTAATTATTTATTAATATAAAAGCATATTTTTCAGACANTGAAAAGTTATCTGTGAAATATAATAGAAATTGCTTCATTATGTGCATCAACGTGGAGCAAGAAGCAAAAACAAATCTTTGCAGTTCCATTTAATGATTCAGATTCATTCTGGCTTGAAACACATTCAGAAATCTCATGGGCATTTTTACAAGGCTGTAAATATTAAAATACAATTTGGAATTATGGCTGGTAAGTACTGAATGGGTATTAGTGAACCTAAGGAGGGATTACACAGCATGCACCACTGTGCCACAGGTCTGGGTCAGGAAAATTCCTCTGTATTAACTTCAATAAAATCTCTTGTCCTATTGGGTTTTATTTCCTAGAAGAACAGATATTAATTCTGTAGAGGATTTTTCAACCACTGCACCTTTGAAACAGGGATTTTTTAATATAATGTAATCATATGAAGAGCTTGTTTTGCTCCTCACACCAGTATCCACCCAACAGCACTGTGTGCTCATTTCCATACTGAAATTGTGAGCTCCAAGATATTCCCATTAATAATCATAGGGAGTATTTTCATTTTTCAAACCAAGGTTAGTCACAAGCCTGAAAACAGCTGGGTGGGTACTTGGTCAAAAAGTCTGGGTACCTGTTTTTATAGTTTTAAACACTTTAATTGGTCTGAGCTTAGCTACATGTTCAAAGTGCTAGAAGAGATGAGTACATATCCATAGTAAAGGCCTTTTTAAAAATCCATCAAATAAAATTTAACTATTTTAGCTAAATACTAAACCAGCTCATTCAACACCTAAAATTCCAGTTCTAGAACTGCCATCTTATTGCCTCATTATCGCAGCAGTAATGTTTCATGCTTCTTCATGTCAAATTTCATTAAACACCCTGTGTTCAAACATTATAGTGTCAAATTCAACATGATAATGCAAAAACACCAAGAATATTCACAATTAAGTCTTCTTTTCTGCGTCACTTGCATGTTTTATCAGAATAAAATTATTTCAGATAACAAGCTTTTGTTTATCTGGGAATCTGTGGCTTGCCAACATGTGCAATACAAACTTTAAAAAGGGATTTCTTCAGCAGACAGCAACTGTTTTCCATTAATATCTTTCATTAATAACCACTCCCACTGGGAGCATCCCAGCACAGTGAAGCCTGCAAAGCTTCTTTTACTGAAATAGCTCAGCCTTAATTGAATAAAGTGACCAGAATTCCACATGTTCATGTTGAATTAAAATTAAGACATGTCACTAGGAGATTTCAAAAAAGAAAAGTAAGAATTTTGCTTAAGTGAACTAAATACATTGAAACCAAGCTTTTTTCCATTAACTGTTTGAGAAACTAGGATTAAAAAAAAAGTTATTTAAAATATAATTATTTAACAGAAAAATTATTATCTTTACAGTTAGGGACACACATGGAAGATTCTTTTGTG
Source organism: Ceyx cyanopectus (assembly GCA_013401355.1). Classification (NCBI taxonomy): domain Eukaryota; kingdom Metazoa; phylum Chordata; class Aves; order Coraciiformes; family Alcedinidae; genus Ceyx; species Ceyx cyanopectus. Next base: position 58,783 of record VYZU01077520.1, read on the forward strand.
GCCTGTGCTTCTGGTTGTTTTCTATGCTCTTATATTTCAGCTTTATCTGAAGTCCAGAGGATTTCAGTCAGGATGAAAGAGGTTAATTGTTTTTCCCTTGAACCTATTCATCCAGAAATCTTAAAATACATTGCAAAGGAAGATGTAACCTATACATAATGTATGGCAGGCAGGTTTCAGTATCTCTATTAAAAATTAAGGAAGCCAAGGGAAGCTATCTGAAGAGACTTTCTCAAGGTCACAGACAGAGCAGACTGCCAGTAGATTGCTCCCTGAGCCCAGAAAGGCAGACAAGACTCACTGTACATACATATATATATATATCTATACATCTATGGAACTTTTCAAAGGATCTTGCTGAATATTTCTTTTCAATTCCAGAGCAAACCAATATTTGCAGCCATAGTGGTTTATAGTCTGCTGCTGGATCTGTGTTGGAATGCTCAACTCAGTGACTTGGGAGAAGCACATAAACCACTCCACACAGGTGATGTGTCACTAAAATTTGCATTGCATGGCATCATCCATAGGTATTGATGCTGATACAGGAAGAATATTTTGCCTCAAACACCATCTCCCACACAGTTAAATAACCAAGAGATTACATCTAACTTCCCAACATCTATTTCTGATATTCAACACCTTTGGAAGAAGGCACCATGAGAGCTTCACGTTTTGCTTTTTACAAACAAAAAACAAGCAATAAGGACAATGTCTTAAATGTAGACATAGTTCTAGGTAATGTTATTTATTAATATAAAAGCATATTTTTCAGACAAGATATGATTGAGGTCACACATTACAATGATTAATGACCACTTTCCAGAAAGCATCCACTCAACGTGTAAAATTATGTTCATCTAAGAATTAATTAATCTAAAAGCTTTATGAACACATAAAAGGACAATACTTGGGAAACCTGCTTACTCGAATTTATAAAAAGCAAATTTGTATAATTGATTAGTCTGAGAGCAATTACAGAGTTGTCAAAGCCTTCAAGCAAAAAACAACCTAAAAATGGCATGTTTGCAATTGGTTTGCATTCATCTTTGCAGCATGCTTATTTGCAAAATAATAGCCAAAATTGCTTTTCCATTATCAGGGATAGGAAGGAAATAGTATTATGCATGTGCAAAGGTGTGCTCTGCACAGATCCTGCTGACAGCCCAGCCTGCCTGTTGCCAGTGCTGAGGGACATCAGGCACACCAGTTGAAATATCTATCAACCAAGCAGGAAAACAAGTGTGACTGAAAAAAAGCCCTCAGACAATACCTTGCAAACTCATTTGCATGTTTCAGAAGTCATCTGCCTTTTTATTCTGCAATCTCCAGAGGGGTCAGACAGGGGATCTTGGTGGGACTTTTTCCCTCCAGATGTTGCAGTGATGAGCAGATGTCAGAGGGAATGCTGGTGAGGAGCAAGCCCACCCCATCCTCTGAGTGACTTCATAACTGCAGAAAATTGACCTGCAATGCTCCATGAATAGTTGATGGGCCACATCTGGCCTGCAGCAGCTCAGATGTGAATTTAGCCAGCCACACAGGACTTGGAGCAGCATGTGAGAAAAGACATTACAAGGATTTTTGCTGCTTTTCCCATTATCTTTGGCCATGGAAATGTAATGTTCCCACTTGGTATAACTTGACCACAGCTGCACATCACAATTTTTATCCTACTGAAGGGGGGAAATAAAGTTCTGAGATGCTAAACAGCTTAAAACAGAAATGCCTTGACCACACACCAAATTCAGTCTTGGTAATTAGCACCATCCAGCAATGAAGTTAGATGCTGTAAACCACTAAAATGGAAAGCAAAGCAAACAGGTCTCTCTAATGCTCATAATTGACATGGAGTTTATATCCAAGACAGCATTGTGGAAGACAACAGAACCCTCCATGGGAATTTCCTTTGTGACATCAACACAGAATTGTTATACACTACTCTGCACATAAGCAATTTAAAACTGTTTTGCAGGAGTGGCTGCTGCTTACTAAGTGTTTATTTAGCCTTTTTATGTCCTAGAAAGAGCTGCAGATGATCAAAGGCAGAGTGAGATTTCTGCATGAACNGGAACTTTTCAAAGGATCTTGCTGAATATTTCTTTTCAATTCCAGAGCAAACCAATATTTGCAGCCATAGTGGTTTATAGTCTGCTGCTGGATCTGTGTTGGAATGCTCAACTCAGTGACTTGGGAGAAGCACATAAACCACTCCACACAGGTGATGTGTCACTAAAATTTGCATTGCATGGCATCATCCATAGGTATTGATGCTGATACAGGAAGAATATTTTGCCTCAAACACCATCTCCCACACAGTTAAATAACCAAGAGATTACATCTAACTTCCCAACATCTATTTCTGATATTCAACACCTTTGGAAGAAGGCACCATGAGAGCTTCACGTTTTGCTTTTTACAAACAAAAAACAAGCAATAAGGACAATGTCTTAAATGTAGACATAGTTCTAGGTAATGTTATTTATTAATATAAAAGCATATTTTTCAGACAAGATATGATTGAGGTCACACATTACAATGATTAATGACCACTTTCCAGAAAGCATCCACTCAACGTGTAAAATTATGTTCATCTAAGAATTAATTAATCTAAAAGCTTTATGAACACANTCTTTGCAGTTCCATTTAATGATTCAGATTCATTCTGGCTTGAAACACATTCAGAAATCTCATGGGCATTTTTACAAGGCTGTAAATATTAAAATACAATTTGGAATTATGGCTGGTAAGTACTGAATGGGTATTAGTGAACCTAAGGAGGGATTACACAGCATGCACCACTGTGCCACAGGTCTGGGTCAGGAAAATTCCTCTGTATTAACTTCAATAAAATCTCTTGTCCTATTGGGTTTTATTTCCTAGAAGAACAGATATTAATTCTGTAGAGGATTTTTCAACCACTGCACCTTTGAAACAGGGATTTTTTAATATAATGTAATCATATGAAGAGCTTGTTTTGCTCCTCACACCAGTATCCACCCAACAGCACTGTGTGCTCATTTCCATACTGAAATTGTGAGCTCCAAGATATTCCCATTAATAATCATAGGGAGTATTTTCATTTTTCAAACCAAGGTTAGTCACAAGCCTGAAAACAGCTGGGTGGGTACTTGGTCAAAAAGTCTGGGTACCTGTTTTTATAGTTTTAAACACTTTAATTGGTCTGAGCTTAGCTACATGTTCAAAGTGCTAGAAGAGATGAGTACATATCCATAGTAAAGGCCTTTTTAAAAATCCATCAAATAAAATTTAACTATTTTAGCTAAATACTAAACCAGCTCATTCAACACCTAAAATTCCAGTTCTAGAACTGCCATCTTATTGCCTCATTATCGCAGCAGTAATGTTTCATGCTTCTTCATGTCAAATTTCATTAAACACCCTGTGTTCAAACATTATAGTGTCAAATTCAACATGATAATGCAAAAACACCAAGAATATTCACAATTAAGTCTTCTTTTCTGCGTCACTTGCATGTTTTATCAGAATAAAATTATTTCAGATAACAAGCTTTTGTTTATCTGGGAATCTGTGGCTTGCCAACATGTGCAATACAAACTTTAAAAAGGGATTTCTTCAGCAGACAGCAACTGTTTTCCATTAATATCTTTCATTAATAACCACTCCCACTGGGAGCATCCCAGCACAGTGAAGCCTGCAAAGCTTCTTTTACTGAAATAGCTCAGCCTTAATTGAATAAAGTGACCAGAATTCCACATGTTCATGTTGAATTAAAATTAAGACATGTCACTAGGAGATTTCAAAAAAGAAAAGTAAGAATTTTGCTTAAGTGAACTAAATACATTGAAACCAAGCTTTTTTCCATTAACTGTTTGAGAAACTAGGATTAAAAAAAAAGTTATTTAAAATATAATTATTTAACAGAAAAATTATTATCTTTACAGTTAGGGACACACATGGAAGATTCTTTTGTGGCCTGTGCTTCTGGTTGTTTTCTATGCTCTTATATTTCAGCTTTATCTGAAGTCCAGAGGATTTCAGTCAGGATGAAAGAGGTTAATTGTTTTTCCCTTGAACCTATTCATCCAGAAATCTTAAAATACATTGCAAAGGAAGATGTAACCTATACATAATGTATGGCAGGCAGGTTTCAGTATCTCTATTAAAAATTAAGGAAGCCAAGGGAAGCTATCTGAAGAGACTTTCTCAAGGTCACAGACAGAGCAGACTGCCAGTAGATTGCTCCCTGAGCCCAGAAAGGCAGACAAGACTCACTGTACATACATATATATATATATCTATACATCTATGGAACTTTTCAAAGGATCTTGCTGAATATTTCTTTTCAATTCCAGAGCAAACCAATATTTGCAGCCATAGTGGTTTATAGTCTGCTGCTGGATCTGTGTTGGAATGCTCAACTCAGTGACTTGGGAGAAGCACATAAACCACTCCACACAGGTGATGTGTCACTAAAATTTGCATTGCATGGCATCATCCATAGGTATTGATGCTGATACAGGAAGAATATTTTGCCTCAAACACCATCTCCCACACAGTTAAATAACCAAGAGATTACATCTAACTTCCCAACATCTATTTCTGATATTCAACACCTTTGGAAGAAGGCACCATGAGAGCTTCACGTTTTGCTTTTTACAAACAAAAAACAAGCAATAAGGACAATGTCTTAAATGTAGACATAGTTCTAGGTAATGTTAATTATTTATTAATATAAAAGCATATTTTTCAGACAAGATATGATTGAGGTCACACATTACAATGATTAATGACCACTTTCCAGAAAGCATCCACTCAACGTGTAAAATTATGTTCATCTAAGAATTAATTAATCTAAAAGCTTTATGAACACATAAAAGGACAATACTTGGGAAACCTGCTTACTCGAATTTATAAAAAGCAAATTTGTATAATTGATTAGTCTGAGAGCAATTACAGAGTTGTCAAAGCCTTCAAGCAAAAAACAACCTAAAAATGGCATGTTTGTAATTGGTTTGCATTCATCTTTGAAGCATGCTTATTTGCAAAATAATAGCCAAAATTGCTTTTCCATTATCAGGGATAGGAAGGAAATAGTATTATGCATGTGCAAAGGTGTGCTCTGCACAGATCCTGCTGACAGCCCAGCCTGCCTGTTGCCAGTGCTGAGGGACATCAGGCACACCAGTTGAAATATCTATCAACCAAGCAGGAAAACAAGTGTGACTGAAAAAAAGCCCTCAGACAATACCTTGCAAACTCATTTGCATGTTTCAGAAGTCATCTGCCTTTTTATTCTGCAATCTCCAGAGGGGTCAGACAGGGGATCTTGGTGGGACTTTTTCCCTCCAGATGTTGCAGTGATGAGCAGATGTCAGAGGGAATGCTGGTGAGGAGCAAGCCCACCCCATCCTCTGAGTGACTTCATAACTGCAGAAAATTGACCTGCAATGCTCCATGAATAGTTGATGGGCCACATCTGGCCTGCAGCAGCTCAGATGTGAATTTAGCCAGCCACACAGGACTTGGAGCAGCATGTGAGAAAAGACATTACAAGGATTTTTGCTGCTTTTCCCATTATCTTTGGCCATGGAAATGTAATGTTCCCACTTGGTATAACTTGACCACAGCTGCACATCACAATTTTTATCCTACTGAAGGGGGGAAATAAAGTTCTGAGATGCTAAACAGCTTAAAACAGAAATGCCTTGACCACACACCAAATTCAGTCTTGGTAATTAGCACCATCCAGCAATGAAGTTAGATGCTGTAAACCACTAAAATGGAAAGCAAAGCAAACAGGTCTCTCTAATGCTCATAATTGACATGGAGTTTATATCCAAGACAGCATTGTGGAAGACAACAGAACCCTCCATGGGAATTTCCTTTGTGACATCAACACAGAATTGTTATACACTACTCTGCACATAAGCAATTTAAAACTGTTTTGCAGGAGTGGCTGCTGCTTACTAAGTGTTTATTTAGCCTTTTTATGTCCTAGAAAGAGCTGCAGATGATCAAAGGCAGAGTGAGATTTCTGCATGAACACAGAATAACTGAGAAAACACTGTAATTTGTGTATTGTCTGTCTGAGGTTACTGCTATGACAGAGCACCAAATACACTACAGCAGAAAATCCAGAATATCAAAATCACTAAAGGCAGAGCTGTTAATATATTATTATATGAATACTAAGTCCTTTTGTATTATCAAACTCCATAGTGAAGTGTCAGAGGACCTGTATATAAGTTATATGGCCACTGCCCAGCAACATGACAACATTGCTATTTAAGAACTTAATGAATCAGGCAAATGCAGAGTTAGGTCTAAACATGCTTAAATACCTTTTGGTTTTTAGCACATATTTCCATTTCAGGTTGTATTTGCAGTGTTTCCTCAAGCAGGAGTAGGTGTGATGTCTCAATAGTAAGCAGATGTAGTAAAAGAAAGAAAAAGCAAAGAATCATTTCCACATCACCACTATGGACAAGTGGAGTGCTTTCTCTGCAGACAAATAAAGAACCTATGGGAAACAAATGGGTTTTTTTCTAATATCTAGAGAGCACTGTAATGTAATATATTAACACTAAAACACCTATGGATTTCTATCAATTCTCAGAAGCATTGCAGGATCAAGACCATTAGCAGAAACTTTTGATAGGCTGTTTCATATGTAGACAACACCTTAAAAGCATCAAAGTCTTCAGAAGAAGGAGCTTTCAAAGGTAAAAATGAACTCTTCAACTATGATGTTTGGTTCCATATAGGAGAAATAAGACCTTATCCTAAACAAAGGCATGAAAAGATAGGGAAATAAAAATTCATACTACTTGAACAATTTTGCTGCATACTGCTTAAGTGTAGGATTGTAACTCTGCAGGCTCTGTAAACAAGGATCAGGAGTGGGAGAGTCTCATATGGAGTTAGTATGAATTCATTGAAATAACCTCCCCAGGATGGTTGTGGATTCTCCAGCACTGGACACTTCAGATTCAGCTGGACAGGGTGCTGGGTCATCCTGCCCAGACCACTGCTTTTGCCATGAAAGGTTAGAGCAGCTGATCCTTGAGATCCCTTCCAACATGGCATTCTAGGATTCCATAAATACATTGAGGACTTCCCTATGTCCTGGATAAATGATGTCTCCCACATTCTCCTAGGAGAATCCATATTTTATTGCAATTCCTAGCTTCCTAAGAAGGAGTTGCAGCAGTGCCCTCAGTTCCCAACCCAAACACCACCAATAAAAACAACTTAAATAACTACTACAGTCCTTGTCAAGATTTTTTTTTAATTAAAGAAAAAAAAGCCAAAAAAAAAACCCAACAAACAAACAAACAAAATATCTCTTCATTTGAATATCACTTTGGAAGCAATATTTGAAGTCAAATTGATTTTTAGAAGCTGAAACTCCTGAAAAAAAAAAAACCAAAACCCAAATTTCTTCTGAGATCATTGTTATAGAATTCTATGTAATTCTGAACACCACATTAACAGAGATATGAAACAGCCTTATATCTGTTGTGCTTAATATAAAATATCTTATTTATCACCACTCTTTTGAAATAATCTATACATATTATTTTCAGGTCTTCTCCAAGGAAGACAGATAAGGGTCCATTACGGTACAGATAAGAAGACCAAGTTAGATAGGGTTTAGAAACAAGACTCTCATCACAAGTTTTGTGACAGAATGTTAAAAACTTAAAACTACTGAATTATAGCTGCTTAGCTGTAAAACTATTCATCTGTCTGTGTTCTGAAGAGTCTTTCTGAATAGTGCATTTGACTATGCATTTTTGTATCTACTAAACAAATTCTATCAGGTTTCAGTACATGAAAGAGATTGAGATAAAACAGCTTCTCACACACAATTTGGTCTCTTTGATTACACTTACAGGCCCTTCAGTCAATCCAAAACCCTTCCAGTCTTTTAGTACAGCTTTCAAGCTGTGACAATTTAGATAAGTGAAATGTTAAATAGCTCATTATAAGTCCACTTCTGCACCACAGGAATTGATGGCAGCATTGCCATAGACTTCAATGGGAGCTGGATTACACTTCCAAACACATCACGTACTTATTCATCAGGAAAAAAAAATAAAATATCTAAAATTCAGAGACTTTCAAAACTTCTTCAGATCAGTTTATACAGAACCAGCTTTACTATAAATCAGGAAGAGATGGCAGGTCAGTTTTAGAGACTACTACAAAAAGATATTGAAATGCAGCTCCTCATTTTGTTGTTTTCATCCAAACCTTGTTATGACTTATGTGACAAGCAATCATCAGGGAGCAAAAAGCCATTTCCAAAAAACTTAATATATTAAAGAGTAAGGGCAAACAACTTTCAAAGTTGTCTTCTGAGAGGCAAAATATTTACCTGATAGAAACTGATCCTACTATGAAGTAATAGCCAGAATGCACATGATTTAAGGTTTCAGTTTATAAGAAATAACACAGGCAAAGAGGTGTGGTAATTTACTGGAAAAGATAACAGCCTGGGGTAGTTGGAATAATTCATATTCCAAGTGAGTATGCATTTCATTCCTCTCACAAGAAACCAAAGAGGCAAAGTGTAACCAGGCTCCCCAATTCTATATTCTACAGATTGTTTCTGTTGTCATGGCAGCAAGAAACTGCTCATAAATCACCCTGTGATAAAGAATTAAATACCAGTAATACTGAAGATCTATAAAAATATTCAGATATGAGTTTACCTTCCATCTTAATTCATCGTCTATGACAAATATAAACTTACCAAGACTACTCAGCATGGTGGTTTCACATCAGGGAGGGAAAGTCCAAAGCTTTAACACCCTCCCCACAAGTCTTCCTTGAACTTATTTTTGAGTTACATGGCATTGAAAGTCCCTTTAAAAAGTTAGGGGATAAAATAGCACCAGAGAAATGGGAATATAGTTCCTAGGTAAAGAGGAAAGTTGAGGACCATCTTCCTTAAAAATCCTGTGTGTTTTTTCACTTTTCTAGGCCATTTAGGAAGGTGGTTCAACACCCTCAGCAGACTGACTCCATTTGACACTCCCTCAGTGATAGCTAGAGCTCAGATACATTCTCATCCTAAAAGTACAATTCTTTCTAGATGATAAAAAGGAGCTACCTCAAAATGACATTCCTAGAGTGCTGGAAATTGTAGCCATGCCTTAACATCAGTCTGAGGAGTAGGACAGTATTTTTAAGCAACCTCTTTTGCTCTACTTAGGAATATTCTCATTTAGAGCTCATTTGTTCAAACACAAGTAATGAAGGGTTCTTTTAGTAGATGACAGTGATTAAATGTTGGCTTTCTTTTAAAATGTATAGACTTAATGAATCAGATTCACAGATATTTCTTGGCAATTATATTTTTGTAAGCCCCATATTAATAATGCAGCACTCCACTCACTAGGAAGAGTGGATCCTATGAAAATCAAAGAAAAAAAGCATGGCAAACTGATCAAAGAATCATAGAATGTTAGGATTTAGAAGGGATCTCTAGAGATCATTGAGTTTAACACCTTCACCAGAGCAGGATCACTCAGGGCATGTCACCCAGGAACAGATCCAGGTGGATCTGGAGTGTCTCCAGAGCAGGAGACTCCACAACCTCCCTGGGCAGCCCCTGCCAGGCTCTGCCACCCTCACTGGGAAGAAATTCCTCCTCATGTTGAGGTGGAACCTTCCATGCTCCATTTTATCCCCATTGTTCCTTGTTCTATTGCAGGGTACTCCAGAGAAGAGGTTGGTTCCTTCCATTTGACACCCACCCCTCAGATATTTGTAGACATTAATATGGTTCCCCTCTCATTTTTCTCTTCTCAAGACTAAACAGCCCCAGTTCCCTCCGTCTGGAAACAGAAGGAAAAACTTTTTCCCAGTGATGGTGCCAGACATTACAGAATGGACATTTTGAAAGCCTGCAGAAGACATGCAGCCTTGAAATGCTGAGTGTGTTTTGTTTATACAGATCCCAGATTAAAGTATCATTTTGAAATTAAATTAGTTCAACCAACACTTTTGGTGAAACAACTGACACAGCATGTTATTTCTTCTAGTACTTAGGCAGCATACTTCACTGGAAAGATTAAGTATATTACCAAGTATTATATCTTCTAAAATAAATCCCTTCTGGGCAGCAGAAATGCCAATTCATAACAACAGACAAAAATAAATGAAATTTAGTTTACATATTCATGTGTGCATATGCATAGAGAGACACACACCCTAAGACTGAATGCATTTAAAGGTAAGCAGTAAGGCACTTTGTTAAATTCAAATGTCAATTTGCCACTTTCAAGGTTAAAGATTTTTTATGTTTCATTTTCACATCATCTCCAAGGACTTCAGAATTTCACACAGCCTTGGTTGCATTTCAAGTACTCCATGTACCAAAGCTGCAGTGAACTCCAAGCTGCACCAATGCCAGGAGAAAACATAGTTTAAGGTTCAATTTGGAAGATTATCAGATGTTCACAACAGCAAAACTCTCGAGGCTGATGAAGCTGTTGCAGCCATTTTAAGATGATGCAAGTTCACTAAATCACTCTGATGTCAGTGGAAGCTGATTCAGGAGCTTGGTGCTGGAAAAAGGTGCTGGTCCAGAATTGCCCCACTTCAACAAGCCCCTAAAGTCAAAACAATTAATAAAAGAGTTGGCATTTTCCCCCCACCACTGCCAAATACAGTAATTAATCATCTCTATGTCTAATAGAGCATGTGCCATTTGGCATATTGCTGTGAATGGCAATGAACCATGTCCACAGAGATTCATTCTGTCCAAAGTCCCCCAAACACATTGAAAGCTTGACAGAGAAGATGATAATTTATCAAATTGAAATCCAGCCACCTCTGGGGTGAGCTGCAATATTAATCCTTTCTCTTGGGAATGCATCATTGGACTCCTTGGAGATTAACATGATCTGATCAGAGTTCAGCTGTAAAATCAGCTCAAGATCCCTTGCAACAGTTGGGAAAATTGCTCCTGATTTGTGGCAGCTAAAAACAGAGATATAAATGTTGCTTTGAGTCTGAGTGCCTGGAGACAATACAGATTTTCAGCATAACATGACACAGCACTAAGAATGGAACTTAGTTAGACTCTGACAGTGCTACTAACACAGAAATCTGCTGACCAGGGCTATCACAGCCCATTAAAGCTTTTTTTAACCTGCTTAGATGAGCTTTGATATTACTTTGTCTCCTCTTCACAATGAGATGATGTCTGTCTTTAGAGACTCCAGCCAGGTTTTCCTTTGCTGCCTTTTGTTTGTGGTTTGGGTTTTGTTGGGTTTGGTTTTATTTTTTCAGTTGGTTTGGTTTTGGTGGTTTTTTTTTCCAAAAGTCATTCCAATTGCATGCTTCTATTTAACCTCCTTCTGAGGTTTAAAGAAGTTAAGAAGGAGGAGAATTCTGTTAATTCAGAACAGAAGTTGCATTGCTCAATTTCTTTTTAAAAACCAAACCAAACC
>VYZU01077521.1:4963-32891 GCA_013401355.1 Ceyx cyanopectus
ACAAATGCCACACAGGACCCACCTACACCCTCAGGCAAGTGAAAACCAAAGCCCATTCCCCAGTTCAGATGTGGTCATCATCCGTAGAAGAGTGCTCAGAGCTCATGATGGGTTATAGACACTGGGTAGGTTAAGGGCACAACAAGCCCAGTCACCTGAGGAGTTCCTCAGCTCAGCACAGTCTGGCTGCTTTGAGCCTGAGCAGCAACCAGGTTCACAACTCCCACCCATGTGGTGAGGCTTAGAAAGCATAACCCCATTTTGCTGCACGTGTGGACCTGCTCCAAGGGAGGAATTGTGTAAAGTAATGTTACAGCTTCAGCTTTACTGATATTACCTCAACAGCAGATCTGTTGCCTAAAAAACTCTCCATAGGTTCTGTGGATTTCTCGTGCAGTGACAGAAAAACACTAGTTATGTGCAAAAAGGGAATGAATTTATTTAATCTCAACCACAGAATTGATTATGAAATAAAGTGCTTCACCTATGACAATGCAACTGTACTTATTGTATCACCCTCCACAACAACTCCTCCGACTTCTTCCCTGCTCGTGGGGTAAGTCTCAGCTTAGCAACATCTCTGAATAAAATCCCTCCCCAAAACAGAGAGTACAAATCTCTCACCAGTAAGGGAAGCCAAGTGACTGCTTCAAATGTCGGTGAAACTCCAGAGAGCAGAAGAATGCAATGATTTATTTTTTTTTACCTGATTTGCCCTTTCTGTTGATTTACACTGAAATAGCAGCAGTCCTTGCCAAAGAGACAATTTGATGTCTGTTTATATCATGCATTGAAAAGCTCAGGAAAGCCCAATGGAGAAATTGAAGTCTCCTCCACTAGAATCTTTATGATTTCCTTCTGCATTTTTTAAACCAACATCTTGTAAAATGAGAAGCAAGGGGAAACAGCTCCCCTGGGAAATTTTCAATGAGGGGGAGAGGAGAAACTTTCTGTCCATCTATGTTATCTCAGACAAGTAAAGCACCCCAGGAGCCTGCTGTGAGAGGCTGCAGAGCCTCCACCACTGTAGGTTCTTCAGGGTATGACAGACAAGTGTCTATAAAGTTGTCCCTGCTTGGAGCAGAGTTGATTGCTTCTCAGTACTTTTTTTACTAAAGGATTACTTCTGGAACAAATCCATGTGCCATTCTGACTGAAATGGTCACAATGGTTTTTATCAGCTAATTGGTGAAACTGGAAATGTGGTTACTGGTTTCATCTTTCCCCACCATACACTCATTTTGTTAGGTTCCTTATTTAAGAAGGCTTTGCATGACTCGGTTCCTTCGAAAGCAACCTTCTAAAGTCTTGAGGATAACCAGTAGACATTGGTGAGTAGCTAAGGGTTACCAGATAACAGTATTCTGTTTGCTAGGACTTCATGACTACTGCCAAAGCTCTGCTGCAGGGTTTATAATACTGATCAGTCCACCAAACTGTTTTGAATCAGCCAGCTTCACCAGCATCGTCAAATGGAACAATTTCCAAGTTATCATCAACTTTAAAGCCTCCCAAAGCATTAATTTAAGCACAACAATTGCTGATAGTGACCCCGTGGCTGTTGCCATCTGCTAGTCTTTGCATGATTATACAGAGACTAAGCTGAGCATTAGCAACCCAACTACCTGTGAAGAGATGTCTAGAAGAACCACCTCTGGTTCAACAGTGATAACCAGCAGCCTTGTCAACTATCTTAGCAGACCAGTCAATAATTAGACAAGTCAAAAAGCAATCCACACTTGATGCAAATACCACAATCTGTTCTTGCCTTTGGGTAAGAAGAACCTTCCAGGATGTTACAGTTCAACAAAACCCTGGAGACTCTCCTGCATCTTGTTAGAGATTTGTTTCTAGTGTAGGATCTTGATCTGGGGAAGCATCTGCCTGTTCTTAACCTGTCTCACTTGTTCAGTGAAGACAGACAGATGTCCTCTTCTAGATCCATCTGTCCCTAGGGACTAGGTCTCCACCTCTGTACATCACTGCTTTTCTGTTGGAAACTACTGCTGCCACTGATCTGCCAGCAACACAGTTCTGTGAAAACACCCTAATATGCCTCAGGCAAAATCAGACAGATTATTTCAACACCCTGAACCAGCCTGAGCTTCTCAACTGATTTTCCCCCTACAGCAGATAAGTGAATGTTCCCAGATACCACTCTACTGGCAGGACAGGGGTGGAGATATTCTCTTCCACTTAAGCAGGAGGGTCTCCAAGACAGTGTAGGTTTGTGAACTCCCCAGTAAGGAATACTTGTTCACTGTAATCAGTATTGACAAAGTTGCTGAAATCCACAGTGGAGAGACATGGGCACTTCTGGAGGGAGATTCTTCCCATTCTAGGTGAGCTGAGTGACTACATGGCCAACTCTGAGACAGGTATAGACACATATGAAAAGTTTCACTCTTCCAGCTTACTGTATGGCAGAAGATGCCAAATAGAAGCATGTTAAAAATGCTAGTGAATGCTTCCAGCAAGGCACAGGTTTCCCAGAGATCCTACTTTGACTGCCAGTCACACATAGGTGTCTCAGACACCACATAGCCTCCCAGATCTGACCAAATTTAGTTGACTGATTGATATCTTAGGTGTCCCAAACTCACACACAGTATCTGGTGTGGACCTGAAGGATGTGAGCACAGATCTGAGGCTCAGCTTTTTCAATCACAGCCTCTCAAACCACAACCAGCACTCTGTTGCTAGCTTGCAAGAATTTAGTTGAACTTTCAGCCTCATTTCCTCAGAAATTCTAAGCCACACAATGTAACAGCCCTCACTTGCAGATTTTTTTTTCCCAATTATTATTATATTTTTTTAATCTCCTGGTCAAGAAGCTTTTTACAAGCTGAAAAATCACATGGTTCATTTCATCCAGTGCGAGTTAAAAATCAAGTACACTTAAGACTGAGACCATAAGCAGAAACATTTTCCTCCGAGCCTGAAATACTCGGAATTACTCAGCCTGGCGAGTGGCCAGGACCCTTCGTTAACTCCCTTGTCCAGCGAAACGCCTCGTTAACACAGCTATGGGATGCCCTCTTTGAACCTATCTCCTGCCAGTAGCACCCATCGCGGGAAGGTGCTGGTGCTCTCCTGGCTTAGCACCTCCCAACAAACTCAGGAGCAGCATCCCACGGTGCTGAGCTGCGGCCGCAGCCCCGGCCACGCTGCGGGGACAGGTGCAGCAATTGCGGGTTTCAGTGGCTTGCCCTGCGTGTCGATCCCGGTGGTTTAAGAGCTTTAAGATGCTCCCGAACGACGACCGCCTTAAAACCTACTTGTTCCATGATGCTGTAGTCGGCCAACAGCTCCTCTTCCAGGTACCTCGCCATCAGCTCCGAGTCCGGCTGCCCTGCTGAGGTGGAGAAGCTCCAGCAGAGCCACAGCCAAAGGATCATGGTGGAGGGGGAGCTCCGGCCGGGGCTCCTGCCCCGCAGGTGAGGGCAAAAGTCCCGCTGCCTGCAGCTGCTGCCTGCGCTGCCGGACAGGGTGCGAGGAGGCTGACAGGAGACAAAACGACCCACCCTCTTCTCCTCCTTCCCAGCTTGGGACCGGCCCCTTTTCCACTCAGGGCGGTTTCCCGCTCTGCTCGGGGCTGCGGAGGATCACAAGAGTCACAGAAAGAATCACAGAACGCCAGGGGCTGGAAGGGACCTCAAAAGATCATTGAGTCCAAACCCCCTGCCTGAGCAAGGTCACCTAGATCAGGTCACACAGGAACTTGTCCAGGTGGGTTTTGAGTGTCTCCAGAGACAGAGACAACACAACCTCCCTGGGCAGCCTGTGCCAGGCTCTGTCACACTCACTCTGGAAAAGTTTCTCTCCTTATGTTTCCATGCAACCTCCTCTGTTCCAGCTGCAACCCTTGCCCCTTATCCTGTCATTGGACATCACTGAGCAGAGCCTGCTTCCAGCCTCCTGACACTCACCCTTTACACATTTATGAGATCACCCCTCAGTCTCCCCTTCTCCAAGCTAAAACCTTGCAGAGTTTCCATCCTGCAGCTACTCCCTCCAGTCAGGGGTCCCATGGACCACAGGACACAAGTCACTGCCATGTCCCTCTCACCATCACCCTCAGCCCCTGGGGAAGTACTGGGGATCCCCAAAGTGCTGCTACTTGCTGCTACATTTTGGCACCAGCAGCACCCCACTTCTGTGGTTGCCCTTAGCAGGAGGGAAGGCTGAGGTGATATTTCCTCCACCTGTCTAGACATTGAGCTGCTGTCACACGGTGCCTGCATGAGAAGCTGGTGCCCAGTGCCAGTGGGAGTTGGAAGGACTCACTGAGCTGCTGGGGTCTCTCCTCAGGAGGTCAGCCATGATGACGGGCAGGCTTGAAAGGCTGACACCACAGAGCATAGTAAAAGGCAGCTTCCTACCCACTCCCATGAGGGAGCACAATCCAAGGACAGTCATCAAGGCTGAGGCTATACCCAAGAGGGGTAAACCCTCCAGTTTTACTTTTCCTGAAGGGACAGCTTCTTCTATTTACCTTTCCTGAAGGGACAGCTTCTATTCTAGCACTGGAACAGGCTGCCAGGGAGGTTGTGGAATCTCCTTTCTGGAGACGTTCAAGACCTGCCTGGATGCATTCCTGGGTGACTTGGTCTAGGTGATCCTGCTCTGGCAGGGGGGTTAGATTAGATGATCTTCTCTGGCCCTTCCAACCCCTAACATTCTATGATTCTACTCCCCAAGCTAGAAATCCCTGCTTTGTTTGTGAAAGCTACTCTGGGATCTGCCATCCTGGGCAGGGCAGGGATCCCTCCACACCCTCTCCTTGCCACCTTGTCAGGTAGCCAGGTGCCTCCCCAGCAGTGAAGACAGACATGACCTATCCTTTCACTCCTCTCTCTTAGCATCTGGACTCTGTTCTTCAACAGGGCAAAGCTGAGGTGAGTCTCCTGCTTTACCCTCCCTTTCCCAGAGGCAGAGCCCTCTCCTACCCAGCCAGCCCCAGGGTGAAGGTGGACACTGGGACATTCCACCAGACATGGCTGTGCCAGCTGGTACAGACTGGGCACAACTCATCTCCAGGGATTTGGGAACTTGCATCTGCACTGCTCACCTAATCTCAAATCAGATACATTTCCTATTTCACTTTTCTATGACAGCACTAACTTCTTAAATCCAGCAAACCCAAATTTCCTTTTTGTTTGTTTGGGTTTTTTTTCCTTGCAGGTGTTAGGTTTTCAGGCACAAACCTGACAGGATTCAAACCGCTCTAATTTATTTTTCCTTTCTAGCTCTGGGTCATCAGGGACAAAAACAGTTTTGCTTCAACTCCAGTCTATGTCAGTTACAGTCCAGTGTGTGGCTTAAGGTCTTTCCAGCCTCCCTGGGATGTTTAAACACACCCTTGGGCCACTGGAGTTTCATCTTCTGGACAGACACATCTGCACCCACCTGAAAGCACTGGCCACCAAGAGCATTTGTCCTAAGGTCATTTGTGCTGGAACATTATGTCCTCCAAATCTGGCACATGTAATGGAGGGGTGGGAATGGGCTTGCTCCCCCAACAGAAGGGATGAGGGGAGCTGGATTTGGAGTAATGGGAAGGGATGGCAAGGTCAACACCTTTAGAACTCCCCTTTAGCAACCATCCCCAGTGGGAGCTGCATACCTGGGCAGTACTGCAGGGAATGACAAAGGGCTTATTTGGCTGGAGAAGAGAAGATGGTGGAAGAAAGCTGCAGGGATGCTGGAGTAGGTCCCCAAAGATATCCCAGATGGTTGCTGGGCTATCTGGTCCCTGCCAGAAGATAGTCAAGGCTCCTCATCATTTCAAAAGGAGATGGAAGAGGGCTCAACCATCTAGCTGGGAATCAAGAAAAACTTCAAAGCAATGGTTCAAGCTGAGACCTGGTTTAAGGACACACAAAAAATGGTTTGAAGCATTTTTCATCTGAGTCATTTGTTTCAGCTCCTGCATGTCATGTCTAGCTCAGACACAGCAGTGCACTGGAGTAGCATGAGAAGTAGGACTACAGCCTCCTGTGTCCCCACTATTGACATTACGTTGGGCTGCAGCTCTGCCAGGACTTTCTGTATCTCGCTAACCAGGGCACACAGATTAATAAAAGTCTCACAGCATATGGTTACAAATGTTGCCAACAGGCATTTAAAACAATACATATAGGAGTGTTTTCCTACTGCTTTTGAAAAAACCTTCCCAAAGTGATTAGGAGCAGCTCATTCTGCTCACGTTCTCCTCAGCAAGGGCACATAAGGACACAGCACGTAGCTAAAGAAAACCAAGGTGTGTTTTAACGTGGTTCAGATGCAGTTAAGCTTGGTGAGTGAATGTTAAGCCCCAGGTCCTGATTGCTCACATTATCTTCCCCCTCCTTGGAATAAAGTGTTTTGATTTCAGAGGGAACGTGGTATCTGGGGATGCTGTTGGAGACCAAGATAAGCAGTTACTCAGGTGTGTTCACATTAGACATGTTTGATGTTGACTTTTGCCAACTTAGCAAGATGAGCAGCTGTTCTTTGGGTGGGAGCAAATTAAATTTCCTGGCATGCCTGCGGCCAGCATGAGCAGAGACATGGGAAAGAGGCATGATCTAACAGCTGAGATTCCACACACATTTCAACTGGAATGGAACATATTATATTAAGGAATCTGTGTTGACACACAAACACATGCATGTAGGTGATGTTCTGCCTTCACACATCTGCATCCCCCTGGTTTTCCATGCAAGGCTCATGGGTAGGACTAATATTCCTCATTTTCACCATTTAAATAAACCCTGGAGGGAGTGTTGAAGCTAAAGAAAACATTGGCATCTTCTGGCACAAGAGCAGGGGTTTTCCAAACTCCAGACTGGAGTTGAGGAAACAAGATCAGAGCTGCATTTGCTCATAACATGGGTGCTGTGGCTGCATAGATGCATAAAATAAAGTTCCCTGTTCTTCTAGGTAGAAGAATGGGACACCAGATAGCCACCTCATGCAGAGGCATTAAATGTCCAACTAGAATTGTCTGACCCAGGAAATAAATCTACCCAAAGTATTAACAAACTATATAATTTAGTGGCATTCAAAGCCAGCAATTGATCAAGAAGTTGGCAGGAGTTCCAGGGAGTTCCAAAGGCACAGACATAGATAAATGTCCAGATATAAAATTAATTATGATGTAGTTCAGGAAATTGCATTAAATATTTTCTTTCAGGTCTTAATCTAATAAATCTCCTCTGAAACATCTGGGTGGCACTTGATGATTCCCACTTCTGCCACTATTTTGGAAGTACATGTGTTCCTGAAAGGTCTTTTCTGGGGTGCCAGATTAGACTGTTGCCATTAGCTGTGTGCACCATGGCCCAGCAGAGCATTTCAAAACTTCCAAATATGTATTGTTCTGATTAAATAGGAACAAAGTCTCTGCCAAAGGGCCTTGGTGCTGGGGATGTACAATTCTGTCTCTATTTTCAGATAACAAATTCAATATGGGAAGGGGAAACAGGCAATCTCATAAGACACAGGAATTCTGAGGAGTTCTCACTGGGCTCAACCCAAGTTAACACAGTTTAATTATTCTGAGGGTCAGACTCTGCCCAGCAGCAACTCCAAGGGCATCAGGTAGGACAGCATAAAAATTTCTTTCCAGAGGAATCCCAGCCAGGAGAGGACAACTCCTGACACAGTCTAGTGGACGTATACCACAAAACATACTGCTGAGGTCCCGTCCTCATGAAATTCTGGGGACTTTCTTCTTACCTGATAGCAAGTGGTAGGTCACTGAGCATCCTCAGCACTTGTTCGCTCCTGTATTTTTTCTGTAACTTCTTAAGGGAGAAATTTCAGCCTTTTAGAGTCTTCTGGAGGATATATTTAAGTCGTTTCTGCCATCTAGTGGTCACACAGATTTTCCAATCTTGTATTTTTTTAACTGAAAAAATAAAATAAAAGAGCCACGTTTGGTAGTTATGAAAGGACAAAAAAATAAGACTTAGAAAGCTAACAGACATTGAGGGGCTAGAGCATGTGCCTGGAAGGGCAATATATCTAGGGAGGGGTCTAGAAAACAAGTCTTATGAAGAACAGCTGAGGGAACAGGGGTTGTTTAGCCTGGATATAAGAAGGCTCAGGTGAGACCTTTTAGCTCTCATCAACTCCTTGAAAGAAGGTTATAGCGAGGTGAGTGTTGATCTGGTCTCTTAAGTAACAAGAGCTAAGATAAAATAAATAGCTTCAAGTTGCACTAGGGGATGTTTAGACTGCATATTAGGAAAATATTTTCTATTGAAAAGGTTGATAAGGCTTGGAAAAGGCTGCCTGGGGAATTGTTAGATTCCCCATCCCTGGAGATGTTTAAAAGCCGTGCAGATGTGGTGCTGAGGAACATGGATTGGCCCTGAGGAATGCAGAACTGCTTATTAAGTGACCTCTGCACTCAGAAACTGTCCCTTGAGGAGAAGAAGCAATGTTGAAGACTCTACAAGGGCACTCTCTGCAAGCTGAACCAGAGCTTGGGGAGAAATTAGCAATAAGGTGAGGGGATGGGCACTGTGGGGATGGATTGCTGCAAAAGGAAGATGTGCTCTGAGACTGTGTGCTAGTTGGGGCACAGCCTACAGGTTCCTAAGGTTTCTAGAAAATCTGGAGCTGTGCTCTTCATGTTCATCATCTAGGAAAGATTGTGGGAGAGAACAAATCATGACTAATTATTCAATGTTTCTTCCAGCATAACATCTGTGAAACAGTCTATGAAGCTATCATGTCACAGGTTCAAAGTGATCAAAAAGGTCATGGCTCGTTCTGTGTATATTTAAATGTGGAATATCTCACAAGATGCTATGAATAGTAATTTGTTATCCACCCTCTTCAGAGAAGATGATAGGTTTTTTTGTAAATAACCTAAAAAAAATCACCTAAGGACTGCTGAATAAAGGGATGTATCATAGCTACAAGTAGCTGGAGACTGGGAAGGTCTTTGGAAAACACCTTATATGCTGGCTCCAGTTATTATGTTCTCTCCAAAGCACCTCTGACAGCTCTTAGAAGGCAGTGAGATGAAAGGTCATTATTCTGCTTGTGTTGCTTGTAAACTTCTGAATGTAGTTTCAGGTCTCAGCCTGAGAAACAACCTACTGGGAAGATGGAGGAAGGATGTGTAGCAACAGATCAGTGCTGCAGAAATCTCTTACTGAAACACTGAAATGTAATAAGGTAAGACAATATGATTAATAGAATATAGTTACTATAGGTAATGTAATATTATACGAATCTTGTTTGCTGTCTTGTCCCCAAGTTCACATAGTAATTCAGCCTTTTCCATTCAGGTTGCTCAGATGCCTGTGAATTTCCTTTCTACCTGCTCCAGCTACCTTTGGCCAGGAACTTGCTTCCTCCCTTCTGTCCTCATTTTGCTTTGCTCGTTTATCCCATCTCCTGAAGTGCTCAGTGAGGTAGGGAGGCCACTTTCAAAAGCACCCAGGAGCTGTACAACATGCATCTGAAAATATCATCAGATGTTTTCACATGACTAACTTTGAAAGACTAGAACTATCCTAACACCAGCTATGATCTTTCCCAGCCAGAGTAGGAAAAAAAAAGATATTTGTGTGGGTCAGGATCCAACCCAAAGCTCTCTAGATGGCTGGGTGAGAGGGCCCTTGAAGAAGTACGATGTTGTTGCCTCCATCTCTCTGAGAACCAGTCTTCACCTCAATTACTATAAACAAACAAGCTAAGGGTGAGTTCTTGCTTTGATCTTTGGAAGTTTCAGATACTCTAAGGTCTGTGCCTAGCAGGAAATTAGTCAAACATCATGGGAAACTACAAAAGCAAGTGGTGAGCCTATCCAAGCCTGAGCTGTTATCGAGGGCAGAGGCGAGTGAAGACACTATTTGGATAACCCTTGCTCAGGCACCACAGCTCAGACTTGCGTTGCAAGGCAAATATTTACCTATGGACAAAACAAAGTCAGCGTTTCAAAACTTAGTGCAAAATACTGCATAACCCAGAGCAGTTTCCTTGAACTTGTCTCAGAGAAGGAAAGAGGTGGTGTCTAGTACCTATGCAGGCTGTTCTCAAGAGACAAGCAGGAAGAAAATGAAGCATCTGATCAGCTTCCTGGTTTTGTTCCTCACTTCTGGAGTAGGAAGCTTTGATCTTGTTATCGATGAAATCCCAGATGTGAGTATTTTAAGGCAGGTCTCTCTTCCTTGCTGAAGTCACTATTCAAACTGCAGCTGGCTTCAGTGGGAGAAGAACTGGGTCATTGCTTTGTAGCTCTGCATGCATCTTGGGAATTCTACTTGTAGCTGTAAATGGGATTGTTCTGATACTTGTTCTCACCTGTCATTTGTGATGTTGGTTTTTAAGTATTATTAAAGTTGGGATAGTATAATTCCAAGTTTCTTTTCAAGCAGGATTCCTTTTTTTACCTCAATGTTGTCTTTTCTAGTCATCTTAACATTTGATCATTCAAGTGGGCTTCTATCTCCAGAACTTCGGTGTATTTTCTATCCTGCTTCCCCTATAATAATCAGAAACAGAGAACCCGGATATCTGTTGATGGGATCTCCTGTGTGGACCTCCATGAGCTTCAGCAAAGCTTCATATAGACTCAGGGTTTTGTTGACAGGAATCCAAATATGGAGTTAAGATCCTCTTGACAGTACATCCCTCAGCAGAGGGATGAGATAATTTATACAGGAGCTTGAAATTTCTTGGGACAGTACAATGAATAAAATAAATATCATTATAACTTTGGCTCTGAAGCTGAATCCAAATTTAAACCCACAAACTCAGGTGAACTTAGATTTGGGTGTCTACACCCATTTCCACATTGCCCTGTCATGGCATTTCTGTGAAGCCAGCAGGGATAGTGTGAAACTTTCTTTTGCTTTGCAAGATTAATGAAAAGAATTAATGAGTGGGTCTGTCCTCTTTTTTCTTTTTCCTTTTTTTTTTTTTCTTCCAGCACTTTCCACTTTCTATGACACAAGGAGATTTTTATACTGAGTTAGTAATTCCCAGAAAAGATATTCCATATCTGTGATACTTTCTAAGCATAAATGCTTTATCACTTCAGCATCAATGTACTTAAATCATTCAAGTTAAATTTGAGCAAATCTGTATGTATGTTTTCATAGAAGTGTGAGAGCAACCCATGTACTTAAACTTCATCATTGCCATAAATTAAACTTCTAATGCAAATGAATTAAGAGTATTGCTGTGATGTAAGAACCACACTTCTATCTGAATCAGTGCAGCTTTGCACTTCAAAAAGACCTGTTGGTCCTTTGCTGTTGATGGGACACATTTAGTTCTTGGCTCTAGTATAAAACCAGAGACAATTCCTACTGTTTTGAGCAGAAATTCTCTGAACTTGCTGCTTTAAGTGAGATCTGTATCTGAAATGCTGTAGTTACCATGAGACCCACCTGATGATAAACTGCCTTTTGCTCTTTACAGTTGCTTTAGTGTGTTAAATATTACTCCTTGTTTCAGAAGGAAAGCTGTAAAAATTACAGCAAAGGTCATGATCTTACAAAAGCTAGTTGGCCACAGAGGGAGACTGAATGTGTGAAGATGCAGCATTTTGGTCTCAGATGGTTTGTGCCTCTGCCCCTTGTTTGCACCAAGGGGAGGTAAACTCCCTTTGGAGTTCTGTGAGAGTGCTAATGAATAATAAGTCAAGTGGTAAACAGTAAGGCAGCAGCAACACCTGATTCTTTTTTCCTTTTTCTCCTCCAGGAAGTGCAAAACCTGATTGATTTAGAAATTGATGGCTTTCCTTCAAGCTCCAAGACAAGAAGTGGCAGGTACCAGGTACAGTACTCAGAAATTCTCCTAAAAAAGGGAAACAAGAACTCCTGGGAGCTCCCTCCAGGTGGCTTGCTCTATGTCAAGAGGTATGAGTGTGCAAGCAGGTCCTTCCATGCTTTGAGACCCCCATATCTCATAAGAACTGCTACTGTCCTTCATGTAGCACTTAGCACAACAAGGTTTTGTTCCATCTCTCCATTCTTAAGGATCATAATATAGATGCTAAACAGATGAGTGTCTCCATTGTTTACCTTCATGTGTGGGAAAAATCTCAAGTGATAACTGCTGAGGCTTTTCCATGAGAAAAGGGAAAGGGACTTCAGATACTGAATGTGTCAGCTGAAATCTTCCAGTCCATTCATATTTTACTCAGGTCAAAAGTGTGGCACAGTTTCACATGAGTAATGAGCTGGTGGAGACTGAGACTGGGGAAGAAAAACTAGTTTCCAGCATGCTGATGGGTTGCAGATTATTATAGTCTGCCAGTTTCTGAAACAGAACCATTTAAAACAGCATTATAGGAGTATTATTGTGTTTTACACAGTAGTAATTAATGATAATAAAATTCAGTTGTTTGAAGGTATTTATTATTACACTGCATGAAAGAAATGATAGAATCATAGAATAGTTTAGATTAGAAAAGACCTATAAGACCATAGAGTCCAACCAATAACCCAGCACTGCCAAGTCCACATATCTCTCAGCACCACACCTACACTGTGTCTTTTAAATATGCATGCAGTAATCTCCAACTCTACTGGTGGCTTTATCAAACCAGCTATTCCTTATATTCCCTTAAACTATTTCCCATCCAGCAAGACAATAAAAGTCCTCAGTAGGCCCTACTGATTAGCTCTAAGAATTTTTTCCTTGGTCCAAATTGGACTTTTTGGTGAAAAATATTTGTTTCTGAGTAATTCCACAGACTTCCAGGTACATGAGTGGTCCCTGTGACTGCAGAAACAGGGTACCCCATGGGCTGGAATGCAGGTAAACTTATGAACCCCTATCTGATGGTGCACTGCCATTATCTGTGGTTTAGAGATAGATAATGGAGCTTGTGTCTGGACTGTGAGGAGGGATGTTCTGTGGAGTGTCCCTGAGTTTTGGTCCTGATTTCTGTCTGTCCAGAGCCAAGTGGGATCATAGCTCTGCTTGACTGGTTTCTCCTCCATGAGAACCAGCACAGGAAGGAAATATGGAAGGAGACAAAGGGTAGAATCTGTTGGCTGGAGGGCCCTCGGCTCCCAAGGCATAAACAAAACCGGACAGACCAGGATCCATCTGCAACACTGTGAAGGCAAACTGACAAACCTTAGGTTTGAAATTGCTCTTTTTGCACCTCACAGTAAAGGTCATGATCCCCAAAAGGAGTCCAAAGAGGCTTCAATGAAATTGCAGTGTTTTAAAAACTGTTTATGAAACTACTCACATGGAAACAAGTGAGAAAACAGCACCTGAAAGAACTGGGAGGACTTTCTGGGTAGATCTCATCTTCTTTCCAGTTTCTTATGCTGCGTATCTGCTTTTCCATCTTTTTCATACCCCAACAGAAAAGTAATTTCCTTTGAATGCAGTACAACATCTCTGAATCTCCTTTCCTTGTTTTACTAAGTGACACCTCAGAAGTAGCCTGTGGATAGCAAATTGAAAGCAATAGTAAAGTGGGCATCCCATAGATGATGTAAAAACTGCAGTCTCTTGTAATGCATTAGCTCTTGAAATGCCTTCCTCCCTTAGATACCATGGCTTCTTCCTCCACAAAGTCAGGGCCAGCAGCCCTGGATAAAAGTGATCTTGAAGCATCTTCATGATGGTGGATGGATTCTGTGTGGTGCTTTGAACAAAAGTCATTATGGGGGGCTAAATATCCATAGCCTGCACAGGTGACAGGAGAAGATAGGTCTCAGTACCTGAAGATAGGCCCCAGCATCTGTCAAGACCAAATTCTCAAAACAATTTCCAAGGCACTTATCTCCACCCTAATTAACTATTTTCCCCAAAATAGCAACTGCACAAGATAGTGTTTCTATGCAGTGCAATCATATGGGTGTGGTTTAAACACAAGGAGCAGCCATGAATCCTCATGACAGAAAGAGCACGAGTTCCACTGGCCACAGAAGTCCCTACAAAGGCCACATTCTCATTAACGACCCCAGCACTCAAGCCTGAAGGAAGTATAGTTATCTACAGCTCTGTCCTCCTGACCTGTTGGAGGGGCTGCCCTCTGTAACCTTTGAGATCCTAAGGGGGTGATTGGCCCACCCCATCTCTGATCTCTGACAGCAGCAGTGGGAGCCACTACACATGCAAATGATAAGTGATAAGCTCACCTCTCCATCAGCACTTCCCCCTTCTCCTCCACCCTCACAAAAACAAACAAGGAAGAAGCCTGGGCATCTTGGAAGCTTTAAGCACCATACTTAAAGTGAACTGAGGTCCCTAAGTTTTTCTGATAACCAGAAAAGTACCACAATGAAACAAATCCACTCTGTGTTAAGGTCTTGATCTTTGTCTTTGAGAAATTAGATTTGTTTCAGCTGAGGTTGGTTTAGTCTTAATTTTTTCTGTAGCCTTAATATTTCCTATGCCAAGGGTATGCATGGGGACATCAGTCATTCTTCATGATCTGGTTCTATGTCATGTGAAGGGTCCAGTTTAGTGTACAGTGATATTTGTGTGTGTGGCATAACAGCCTAGCTGAGTAAGGATCAGTCCATCAGACTTTGCAGAGGGTCTCTAGAGATCCTGAAATCCCAACCTGAATGTTTCATGTGGAGCCTGTAGGGCTAGAAAATAAAAGCCTGTATTTGTTATCAGGCAGGTGGAAATCCTGAAACTATCTCTAGCTGGCTTTAAAGGATCCTTAAAGTCATCTCATTAAAAATGACCTTGCTATGACTTGTATCATCTCTTATATAGCCCAAGTGACAGCATATTAATTAGCTTCAAATATTTTAGTAACTGTACAGTAAGCTTTATGTGCATCAGGTGACCAATGCAGTTTTCATGAGCATCTTCTGTGGGTTTGGGTCCTCTTGGATTAAGTGCTACTGCAATCTGAGATGAGACTGGTATGTTTTGGTGCATTTTTCTAGTTTAGCCATCAGTACTCTTCACTCTGAGGGTGGTGAGACACTGGATTAGGTTGCCCAGAGAAGTTGTGGCTGCCTCATCACTGCATGTCTTTGAGGCCAGGCTGGATGGGGCTTTGAGCAACCTGGTCTAGTGGGAGGTGTCCCTGCCCATGGCAGGGTGGTGGGAACCAGATGATCTTAAAGGTCCCTTCCAACCCTATGATTCTGACTCTATGATCTATGCTCCTGCTCATCATTAATGAAGTTGAATGGATCAGATCAGTTGCCTACATGTACAGATCTAGCAGTGCTCCAGATATCTTACTGGGTGGCAGATACCACATGAGACCTCCAGAGACCTCGTGACCTTCTGAAGCCCCAGCTGAAGGCCAGGGTGGTACCCTTGGGCACGACCAGCAGCACTGGTCACCCACTCCCCTAATCAGCACAGTCAGCATGATTTTGTGCAGGACTCATTCAATCAAATTGGGGGATCTACTTTCAGATGAAAGGGGTCCCTCCACTGACTGTGAAGACCTGAGCTTGCCTAGTTGTGATGATAACACCACAGAAGGTATCTGCATTAAACCTTTGCTTGTCTCCCTAGAACTAGGTGAGCTGAATCTCATCCCAGGATTATTTAGGCAAGTTTAAGTTTTATGGAAATAAACATAATTATTCAAATGACCACAAGATGTCACCACCTCTTCATAGAAGTTTTCTACTGCAACTGTTCATAGGGCAAGGGGAAAAAACCATTAATGAGCAGTTTCAGCTCTTCTAAGTAGTGCTTATGTAACTGACTTTATATATATGCATACATGTAATTTTGATTACACAATAGGAGGTTTTTTACGTGTATATTGCATATAATACAATTCTGTATATATAAATTATATTATGTAAACAAAACCCAAACAAGCTAAAAAAGTCTAGGTTTTGAGGATGTTCTGCTTTTCCTAGAAAAACAAAAAGAAAAATATTCTATTAATATTTAAAGTCAAGAGTGTGACTATTTGTCAGCATGTTTTGCTTTCAGGAAGAATGTTTTTGTTCTAGTAGAGAATGTTTTCTGCAAGACATAAAAGACAGAGGAAGAGAGCTGTTCTGGTTTTGATACCCTCTAAGTCAAAGCTGGGACACCACGTGCTCCAGCATCCCATGCATAAATACAGAAAATAGGACAAAAGGAACACACACACACTGAGCCTGAGAACTCAAACCAGGTCTCACCATCTTGGAAAGCAGCTTTTAGATGTTACCCTGTCTCAAAACAGCCACAGTCTGCGTCTTCAGCTTCCCTGAAATACATCTCTGTTTTTCCTTCTCCAGCGCAGCACATCTGACTGGGGGTATGTTGGAGATCTGGTGAG
This sequence comes from Ceyx cyanopectus, assembly GCA_013401355.1. NCBI lineage: Eukaryota > Metazoa > Chordata > Aves > Coraciiformes > Alcedinidae > Ceyx > Ceyx cyanopectus. The sequence goes on from VYZU01077521.1 coordinate 21,195, forward strand.
TTTTTGTCTTCCTCTGTGGAAAATAATAATGAACAACATGATTTTCTAGTTAACCTCTTTTTTTTTTCTTTTTTCTTTTTCCTTTTTAAATCAATCCCTTTGTTTGTTCAGTTCCTTGTTTTTACTGCTGGTTGGGTATTAACCTATTTTCTTTAAACAGAGCACTGTTTGCACAATACTGTTTATACATCTGCTCTTGGAGGGGGAGAAGGGTATGGTAAATATGAAGAAATAAGCATGAAAAGTGATTGGAAAAAGGCAATATCTTAATATGCCAGTTTAATACTATTCTTCTACCATGGTTTGACCATTTACAAGACTAGGCTGGTAACCAATGCTTTGAGACTCCTCTATTTAGTACTTTTATTGAAAATGTAAGCTCTCTCCTTCCCAGTCAGTATGTGATGCTGAGGATCACTGTGTACCCTTCGATGCTGGATTGCACCAATATAGACATTCCAAGGGCTGGTTGCATGGTCATAATCAAGGAAAACATTCCAGCTTAATAAATTCCCTCGTTCAGCTGAAATGTTATAATGAACTCTATTCACATGAGTATCCTGCTACAATTGCCAACTAAAATCTGGAGGTGTCCTGAACTTGAGTTCACCTCTCATCTAACTGCTATACTGTAAGGAACAGCAGTTGAAAAAGAGGCACTTAGATGATAAAAGGAGTTGATATTATCCTCCAGGGCCCATTTTCTAGCTATGACCTAAATTTATAGAGTAATTTTGCCAATGACAGGTGGAAGATGATGACAAGATTGGCCTTTACAGCTACAAAGTTCAATCCACTATAACGTCACGGTTGGCCAACACGATGATCCAAGCCAAAATGGTGAACAATGCAAAACGTCCCCAGCACATCGTGTTTGATGTGCAAGTCCCCAAAGGAGCTTTTATTGACAACTTTACTATGTAAGTACTGGGCAGGTATCAGCCTTGTGCTCTGGTAGGGTTCAGTGTGGTGGCAGAATGTGGTGGGAGGGAAGTATCTGTGAAAGCAAAACAATTCTTACTGTTTTTCAGGTCTGGTGTCATTTTAGCAGGCTTTCTCAAAGGGAAAAAGGCTCATGTCACCATCCTGTCGGTCTGGCCATCTCTTCCTCTCCAGTAATGATTGGGCTGTTGGCCAACGTCAACAAAACTTGACAAAAGGACAGAAGTCTCAAACAGACTGAGCTCCTGTCTTGTGCAAGTTGGCACCAAATCAAAGGAGAGACAAATTAGAGCCCACACTGAACAGAAAGAAACTAGCCTGGTTCATTATCCATTGAGGGAGGCAGCAGCCAGCTTGCTGGCCAGGAGACATATCCTGATCCTTGTTCCAAAACAGCCATGACATCAGTAACTGCCTCCTGTGCCCAAAGAATGGGGGAAGTGTGAAGGAGGTGGGGAAGAGCAGATCTTCCTCAGAGTACAAGAGTGCTGGCTACTTGAAATGAAAAAGCAGGTAGAGAAAATAGATACGGATCTGGTGGAAACCAGACTTCATTACTTTGGGGTTAAACAAGAGCCTTATTATTTCATTTCATTTCCCACCAGCTTAGATTTCACTGATGTTTTTCTTAAAGTGAAGGAACAGTCGTCGATTGTGAAGTTGTTTCTTTTGCAAACCGACTGTGCTTCTCTCTCCTAGGGATATCAATGGTATAACATTTACCAGCCAAATTCGGGAAAAATCTGAAGCCAGAAAAATGTACTCGCAAGCAAAAGCCAAAGGCAAAGCTGCTGGAATAGTAAGGTATTAAGATTTTGGCATATGGGTATTGTGCTGAATTTATTCATAGGAGAACTGAGGTGACCTCTCCCAGGAGGATATAGATCAAGGGAGAACCCTGGGAAGGTAAATGAGGTGCTTACATACAGCAGCTCTGATATTTCATTCTCAAGGACTTCACTTGTGTTTCTACTTTCCCTGATACAGGCCAGAGTCAGTATCAGACCCAGCAAATGAGAAACTCTAAACCAAAATGCAAAGAAACCTCCTTTCTCATATTGTCCCCAAATAACTTTTCAGGAGCAATGCCTTGGATATGGAAAACTTCAAAACCGAAGTGAATGTGCCCCCAGGGATGAAGATCCAGTTTGAACTTCACTACCATGAAATGATTCGAAGGAAACTGAGCTCCTACGAGCACGTCATCTCTGTGAAGCCAGGGCGCTTGGCAAAGCACATGGAGGTAAAGTAGAGCTGGTCTCTGTAGGCAGCACCCCACAGGTGAATCCTCACTGAGAAAGCAGCTAAGGTTCCTACAAGTCCCACAGAAGGGCAATTTATCTACAGCTCCTTTCTATGGGCTTGGTACAAGTAGCCTCAAGGCCACTGTGTAGACAACATTAAACACTTCAGAAGATATTTAGCTCCATGAATGAGGAGCAAATGTGTCCTGCCTCCTTTTGTACTAACATGGTTGGGCACCTCCTGAATCGTGACTGACTCACGTCAACTGCTTGGGCAAACAAGCTTTGGCCTATTAATACCCTTGTGTAAAGTTGCCTTGAAGTAACACAAACAGTATTTGCTGTTTATTTGGAACGGTATTTTCACAATAATCCAAGCTTCATGAGATAGTGGCCTTTGAGAGAAGATGAATGACAGTCCCTCAACAAACGTCTGCTAAAAGATGATTGGTCTTTTGCTTACCTTCTTTCTTGCAATCATCCTAAGGTATCCTCTGTCATCAATCAACAGACACAAATATAGGTCTGGCTGGATATTTCCATCTGGGCATTCTTATGTTCCTGTTTCATAAATACCTCCTTCCACTTCCCATGGTTTCAGCACAAGCTGTATGTGAAAGTTTGCTGCTCATGTTTCCTTGGTGCAGGCTGTGATCTGCTTCAAGCTGTCCAAAGGCCTGAGCTAGTCATTCTGAAAAGGACACCATATCCTGCCTCCTATCAGCCTTACTATATATTCAGAAACACAACCACAGAATGGCCTTCTCTCAGGCTGACAGGATAAACCCTTTATTTTTCAAATCACTTTGGCCATCCAAACAACAGCAAAAATATTCTCTGTCCTGTCAATAGCACGAGTAGAGAGGGATAGAACTCATCACTGAGTGTTCCTCCTGGCCTCCTAACCCAAAGCATCACTGAGGCAGAGTCATTTCATGCTTCTTGGTATCATCCTTGACTCACCACTTGTCCCAGCAGATGAGAGAGAGAGGAAAAAAAGAACATTTCCATCAAAATCTTTCTAGTGTTTGGATAATTTTCTTTGACCTTCCATCATGGTGTATTTTCAGCATTGCATCCTCACCATGAATGAGACTAGCCCTACTGGAGCATTCCCAGGGGCAACACCCCCCTCAGCTGTAGTTTGTCTGTGGAGGGTTCACCAGATCCTGGTACAACACTGGTATTGCTCCATTCTAAGTGTCTTCCCTTCCTGCCTTTAGGTGGATGTCCGCATTATAGAGCCACAGGGAATTCGCTACGTGCATGTTCCTAATTCACTTGGAGACCATTTTGATGGAATCACCACCATCTCCAAGGGAGAGAAAAAGGTAACAGTCACAAATTGGAAAGAGCAGGAAAACTTCAGCCTCCACACTTTCTCCTATGCAGTCATGGCACTTGATTGCATACAAAAATATGGCAAAAAATTACAGTGTATTCATTATCGGTACCTAAATGTATGTACAAAATCCTCAGATACTACAGTGACAGCAGAACAGAAATTGCTGTAATTACAGTACAGAAATCACTGTAACAGTAAGAACTGCAGTGGGTAGTTCATCCATCTTTGCACAAAGCTTTTAATTTGTGATTCTGAAAGAGCAATGTACTGAGGTTTCTGCCTGTGAAAAAGATGGGTGATGAATATCAAGTGGAATAACCATTCTGGAATAAATCCACAATCTCAATTTCCACTGGGAACACTTAGGGACTGCTTTTTTCCTTAATACTCTTACACTAGCTTTCTCCAGCACAGTTCTTGGGTGTGAGTCAACCCTTCAACAGTAGAGAATTTGTTCTCAAGAAATATCAATATGACCCTGGGAGGGTAGTCTTCTCACTCTTACATAGACATCTATTACAGTTATTGTTTCTTGATACCCAGGCTCAACTTTAGGTCTCATTCATCCACATTCCTAGTTTAGCAAATTATTTCAGAGGTGATGTTTGGCTATAAACACCATGCCTTGTCTTCTCAGGAAATTTCAAGCTATCCAGTCAAAGGAGGGAAATAATGCCATAAAGTCTGCATAAGCATTCATGTGCCTACTGAAAATGATTCCTACTACTCAATTTACAGGCAAACTACAAGCTCTCTTTTGTTTTGGGAAAAAAAAAATCAATTTAAAATGCTGGTAAAATTATTTATGGTTTAAACTGGATGGCAACATATTGCTTACTAGAAATGGTTTGCACAGCTCTAATTGGAATATTTTCTGCTGTAGACGGGTCATCTTATTTGTGTCACAGTTGCTACAACTGAATCAACATATCCAGGTGAACTTTAGTGCTGTTTTTCTTTTGGAGTGACAAAGTCCATTTTCCACTTAAACTAAGAGTAAGAATGAAAAAAAAAAAAGNTGTACTAACATGGTTGGGCACCTCCTGAATCGTGACTGACTCACGTCAACTGCTTGGGCAAACAAGCTTTGGCCTATTAATACCCTTGTGTAAAGTTGCCTTGAAGTAACACAAACAGTATTTGCTGTTTATTTGGAACGGTATTTTCACAATAATCCAAGCTTCATGAGATAGTGGCCTTTGAGAGAAGATGAATGACAGTCCCTCAACAAACGTCTGCTAAAAGATGATTGGTCTTTTGCTTACCTTCTTTCTTGCAATCATCCTAAGGTATCCTCTGTCATCAATCAACAGACACAAATATAGGTCTGGCTGGATATTTCCATCTGGGCATTCTTATGTTCCTGTTTCATAAATACCTCCTTCCACTTCCCATGGTTTCAGCACAAGCTGTATGTGAAAGTTTGCTGCTCATGTTTCCTTGGTGCAGGCTGTGATCTGCTTCAAGCTGTCCAAAGGCCTGAGCTAGTCATTCTGAAAAGGACACCATATCCTGCCTCCTATCAGCCTTACTATATATTCAGAAACACAACCACAGAATGGCCTTCTCTCAGGCTGACAGGATAAACCCTTTATTTTTCAAATCACTTTGGCCATCCAAACAACAGCAAAAATATTCTCTGTCCTGTCAATAGCACGAGTAGAGAGGGATAGAACTCATCACTGAGTGTTCCTCCTGGCCTCCTAACCCAAAGCATCACTGAGGCAGAGTCATTTCATGCTTCTTGGTATCATCCTTGACTCACCACTTGTCCCAGCAGATGAGAGAGAGAGGAAAAAAAGAACATTTCCATCAAAATCTTTCTAGTGTTTGGATAATTTTCTTTGACCTTCCATCATGGTGTATTTTCAGCATTGCATCCTCACCATGAATGAGACTAGCCCTACTGGAGCATTCCCAGGGGCAACACCCCCCTCAGCTGTAGTTTGTCTGTGGAGGGTTCACCAGATCCTGGTACAACACTGGTATTGCTCCATTCTAAGTGTCTTCCCTTCCTGCCTTTAGGTGGATGTCCGCATTATAGAGCCACAGGGAATTCGCTACGTGCATGTTCCTAATTCACTTGGAGACCATTTTGATGGAATCACCACCATCTCCAAGGGAGAGAAAAAGGTAACAGTCACAAATTGGAAAGAGCAGGAAAACTTCAGCCTCCACACTTTCTCCTATGCAGTCATGGCACTTGATTGCATACAAAAATATGGCAAAAAATTACAGTGTATTCATTATCGGTACCTAAATGTATGTACAAAATCCTCAGATACTACAGTGACAGCAGAACAGAAATTGCTGTAATTACAGTACAGAAATCACTGTAACAGTAAGAACTGCAGTGGGTAGTTCATCCATCTTTGCACAAAGCTTTTAATTTGTGATTCTGAAAGAGCAATGTACTGAGGTTTCTGCCTGTGAAAAAGATGGGTGATGAATATCAAGTGGAATAACCATTCTGGAATAAATCCACAATCTCAATTTCCACTGGGAACACTTAGGGACTGCTTTTTTCCTTAATACTCTTACACTAGCTTTCTCCAGCACAGTTCTTGGGTGTGAGTCAACCCTTCAACAGTAGAGAATTTGTTCTCAAGAAATATCAATATGACCCTGGGAGGGTAGTCTTCTCACTCTTACATAGACATCTATTACAGTTATTGTTTCTTGATACCCAGGCTCAACTTTAGGTCTCATTCATCCACATTCCTAGTTTAGCAAATTATTTCAGAGGTGATGTTTGGCTATAAACACCATGCCTTGTCTTCTCAGGAAATTTCAAGCTATCCAGTCAAAGGAGGGAAATAATGCCATAAAGTCTGCATAAGCATTCATGTGCCTACTGAAAATGATTCCTACTACTCAATTTACAGGCAAACTACAAGCTCTCTTTTGTTTTGGGAAAAAAAAAATCAATTTAAAATGCTGGTAAAATTATTTATGGTTTAAACTGGATGGCAACATATTGCTTACTAGAAATGGTTTGCACAGCTCTAATTGGAATATTTTCTGCTGTAGACGGGTCATCTTATTTGTGTCACAGTTGCTACAACTGAATCAACATATCCAGGTGAACTTTAGTGCTGTTTTTCTTTTGGAGTGACAAAGTCCATTTTCCACTTAAACTAAGAGTAAGAATGAAAAAAAAAAAAGCATTCAGTGAAAATATTTCATTAATCAATGAACCTTTTTTCTTTCAATGATCCACCTTTCACACAACATCTGACTGATTGATGACCACTTCTTTCAAGGCTCATGTTTCTTTCAAGCCAACGATGGCTCAACAACGCAAGTGCCCCACGTGCTCCTCTACAGCAGTAGATGGGAATTTTGTGGTGCAATATGATGTGAACAGAGAAACCACGGGTGGAGAACTGGAAGTAAGTGTTGTTGTTTAACTGGGACAGGAGATATGTGAATCCTAGAATTGCTGTCATTAAGCAAACTGTGCTAAATGAACTTCATCGTTCAGGAGAATAAGCATGAGGAAGAGCTCTGTATCCAATTGAAATTGACAGAGAGGTTTTAAGTGGGCAGAATGGATTTACTTAATTTATGACTAAGACATGGGCCTACAGATAGTCAGGAGCAGATGCCTGTCTTCTCCAAAATCCAGTGCCATTTATACCTTGCAGCACTCTGGTTATTTAATGCTGAATCAGAGAACAGAGTGATTGGATGTTGTAACAATACCTCACAAGGAGACAACCAGAACATCATTATTTTTATGTTAACATGAAACAGANTGAGTGTTCCTCCTGGCCTCCTAACCCAAAGCATCACTGAGGCAGAGTCATTTCATGCTTCTTGGTATCATCCTTGACTCACCACTTGTCCCAGCAGATGAGAGAGAGAGGAAAAAAAGAACATTTCCATCAAAATCTTTCTAGTGTTTGGATAATTTTCTTTGACCTTCCATCATGGTGTATTTTCAGCATTGCATCCTCACCATGAATGAGACTAGCCCTACTGGAGCATTCCCAGGGGCAACACCCCCCTCAGCTGTAGTTTGTCTGTGGAGGGTTCACCAGATCCTGGTACAACACTGGTATTGCTCCATTCTAAGTGTCTTCCCTTCCTGCCTTTAGGTGGATGTCCGCATTATAGAGCCACAGGGAATTCGCTACGTGCATGTTCCTAATTCACTTGGAGACCATTTTGATGGAATCACCACCATCTCCAAGGGAGAGAAAAAGGTAACAGTCACAAATTGGAAAGAGCAGGAAAACTTCAGCCTCCACACTTTCTCCTATGCAGTCATGGCACTTGATTGCATACAAAAATATGGCAAAAAATTACAGTGTATTCATTATCGGTACCTAAATGTATGTACAAAATCCTCAGATACTACAGTGACAGCAGAACAGAAATTGCTGTAATTACAGTACAGAAATCACTGTAACAGTAAGAACTGCAGTGGGTAGTTCATCCATCTTTGCACAAAGCTTTTAATTTGTGATTCTGAAAGAGCAATGTACTGAGGTTTCTGCCTGTGAAAAAGATGGGTGATGAATATCAAGTGGAATAACCATTCTGGAATAAATCCACAATCTCAATTTCCACTGGGAACACTTAGGGACTGCTTTTTTCCTTAATACTCTTACACTAGCTTTCTCCAGCACAGTTCTTGGGTGTGAGTCAACCCTTCAACAGTAGAGAATTTGTTCTCAAGAAATATCAATATGACCCTGGGAGGGTAGTCTTCTCACTCTTACATAGACATCTATTACAGTTATTGTTTCTTGATACCCAGGCTCAACTTTAGGTCTCATTCATCCACATTCCTAGTTTAGCAAATTATTTCAGAGGTGATGTTTGGCTATAAACACCATGCCTTGTCTTCTCAGGAAATTTCAAGCTATCCAGTCAAAGGAGGGAAATAATGCCATAAAGTCTGCATAAGCATTCATGTGCCTACTGAAAATGATTCCTACTACTCAATTTACAGGCAAACTACAAGCTCTCTTTTGTTTTGGGAAAAAAAAAATCAATTTAAAATGCTGGTAAAATTATTTATGGTTTAAACTGGATGGCAACATATTGCTTACTAGAAATGGTTTGCACAGCTCTAATTGGAATATTTTCTGCTGTAGACGGGTCATCTTATTTGTGTCACAGTTGCTACAACTGAATCAACATATCCAGGTGAACTTTAGTGCTGTTTTTCTTTTGGAGTGACAAAGTCCATTTTCCACTTAAACTAAGAGTAAGAATGAAAAAAAAAAAAGCATTCAGTGAAAATATTTCATTAATCAATGAACCTTTTTTCTTTCAATGATCCACCTTTCACACAACATCTGACTGATTGATGACCACTTCTTTCAAGGCTCATGTTTCTTTCAAGCCAACGATGGCTCAACAACGCAAGTGCCCCACGTGCTCCTCTACAGCAGTAGATGGGAATTTTGTGGTGCAATATGATGTGAACAGAGAAACCACGGGTGGAGAACTGGAAGTAAGTGTTGTTGTTTAACTGGGACAGGAGATATGTGAATCCTAGAATTGCTGTCATTAAGCAAACTGTGCTAAATGAACTTCATCGTTCAGGAGAATAAGCATGAGGAAGAGCTCTGTATCCAATTGAAATTGACAGAGAGGTTTTAAGTGGGCAGAATGGATTTACTTAATTTATGACTAAGACATGGGCCTACAGATAGTCAGGAGCAGATGCCTGTCTTCTCCAAAATCCAGTGCCATTTATACCTTGCAGCACTCTGGTTATTTAATGCTGAATCAGAGAACAGAGTGATTGGATGTTGTAACAATACCTCACAAGGAGACAACCAGAACATCATTATTTTTATGTTAACATGAAACAGAGTTATGGGGTTGAATTATTATGGGCAGAACAGTCTTTTTTAGAAGATTTTTCATTCCTCCTTATGTTAGTACATGGCATTTTTCTGAGAACTAGGCTCTGCTTTCCCTGATAAAAAGTAAAGACTATGGAGTGTAACTGGTCTAAGGTTGCAGAGTTGTGCAGGGCTGAAAGTTAGAACTGGCCCATAAAGAAGGAAAACATTTTCTGTTCTGTTATTGTCTTGACCTTTATGACATCTATACTATAGCTCACCTCACTGTGAATTTTTTATTTTATTTTGCAGATTTTTAATGGCTATTTTATTCACTTCTTTGCTCCAGAAAATCTTGATCCTCTGCCCAAAAACATTTTGTTTGTTATAGATGTCAGTGGCTCGATGTGGGGACTGAAAATGAAACAAGTAAGTGTTTGACCTCTATTGCAGAGTGAACCTTGTGCCAACTTTTTCCACGTGCCTTACCGTAAAATTCTGCAGCAGAGTGGCATTCAAAAGTGCCAGCTTCATTCTTTAAACTTTACTTCATCAAAAGTCTCACTGAATTTGGAGAATATTTGGTGAATCAAAGACTTCATAATTTTACTCTTTATATATAATACATATATATGNTCGCTACGTGCATGTTCCTAATTCACTTGGAGACCATTTTGATGGAATCACCACCATCTCCAAGGGAGAGAAAAAGGTAACAGTCACAAATTGGAAAGAGCAGGAAAACTTCAGCCTCCACACTTTCTCCTATGCAGTCATGGCACTTGATTGCATACAAAAATATGGCAAAAAATTACAGTGTATTCATTATCGGTACCTAAATGTATGTACAAAATCCTCAGATACTACAGTGACAGCAGAACAGAAATTGCTGTAATTACAGTACAGAAATCACTGTAACAGTAAGAACTGCAGTGGGTAGTTCATCCATCTTTGCACAAAGCTTTTAATTTGTGATTCTGAAAGAGCAATGTACTGAGGTTTCTGCCTGTGAAAAAGATGGGTGATGAATATCAAGTGGAATAACCATTCTGGAATAAATCCACAATCTCAATTTCCACTGGGAACACTTAGGGACTGCTTTTTTCCTTAATACTCTTACACTAGCTTTCTCCAGCACAGTTCTTGGGTGTGAGTCAACCCTTCAACAGTAGAGAATTTGTTCTCAAGAAATATCAATATGACCCTGGGAGGGTAGTCTTCTCACTCTTACATAGACATCTATTACAGTTATTGTTTCTTGATACCCAGGCTCAACTTTAGGTCTCATTCATCCACATTCCTAGTTTAGCAAATTATTTCAGAGGTGATGTTTGGCTATAAACACCATGCCTTGTCTTCTCAGGAAATTTCAAGCTATCCAGTCAAAGGAGGGAAATAATGCCATAAAGTCTGCATAAGCATTCATGTGCCTACTGAAAATGATTCCTACTACTCAATTTACAGGCAAACTACAAGCTCTCTTTTGTTTTGGGAAAAAAAAAATCAATTTAAAATGCTGGNGTTTGGCTATAAACACCATGCCTTGTCTTCTCAGGAAATTTCAAGCTATCCAGTCAAAGGAGGGAAATAATGCCATAAAGTCTGCATAAGCATTCATGTGCCTACTGAAAATGATTCCTACTACTCAATTTACAGGCAAACTACAAGCTCTCTTTTGTTTTGGGAAAAAAAAAATCAATTTAAAATGCTGGTAAAATTATTTATGGTTTAAACTGGATGGCAACATATTGCTTACTAGAAATGGTTTGCACAGCTCTAATTGGAATATTTTCTGCTGTAGACGGGTCATCTTATTTGTGTCACAGTTGCTACAACTGAATCAACATATCCAGGTGAACTTTAGTGCTGTTTTTCTTTTGGAGTGACAAAGTCCATTTTCCACTTAAACTAAGAGTAAGAATGAAAAAAAAAAAAGCATTCAGTGAAAATATTTCATTAATCAATGAACCTTTTTTCTTTCAATGATCCACCTTTCACACAACATCTGACTGATTGATGACCACTTCTTTCAAGGCTCATGTTTCTTTCAAGCCAACGATGGCTCAACAACGCAAGTGCCCCACGTGCTCCTCTACAGCAGTAGATGGGAATTTTGTGGTGCAATATGATGTGAACAGAGAAACCACGGGTGGAGAACTGGAAGTAAGTGTTGTTGTTTAACTGGGACAGGAGATATGTGAATCCTAGAATTGCTGTCATTAAGCAAACTGTGCTAAATGAACTTCATCGTTCAGGAGAATAAGCATGAGGAAGAGCTCTGTATCCAATTGAAATTGACAGAGAGGTTTTAAGTGGGCAGAATGGATTTACTTAATTTATGACTAAGACATGGGCCTACAGA
>VYZU01077521.1:33215-74898 GCA_013401355.1 Ceyx cyanopectus
TCGCAAGTAAATAAGATGCTTTCAGCAACAGGAAGCATAAACTCACCTTCTCTTCAATCTCTTCTTCTCAGACCATCGAGGCCATGAAGGCAATATTGAGTGAGCTCCGTGCTGCTGATCAGTTCTCCCTTATCGACTTCAACCACAATGTCCGATGCTGGAGAGATAATCTAGTCTCAGCCACCCCAGCACAGGTTGAAGACGCTAAGAAGTACATCCAGACAATCCATCCCAACGGGGGTATGAGGCTTTGATTGCAAGGTGCTCATGGAAGTTAGATAACACAGGAATGGGTACCATAGATAACTTTCAGATTAGCAGGTTATTCCTAAAAGTAGTTAGATTCCCAAGATGGGAAATGACCTGAGGCTAAAGGAGAATAAGGATTCCATGTTAGGGGATGGGATGGCAATTTCTTCCTAATTCCAGTGACACAGATCCCAAATATCCTTGAAAGACCAGGCCTGTCTCATGGCTCTGCAAAGCAGATCATAAACAGAACAACTCCAGGGTCTCTACTGGCTGCAAATTGTACACTATAACATGAGTTACTTATTACCACCCTGGGCAAAATTGTTCATCCTTTTCATGCTCTCATTCCCAGTCTGATAAACAAGGATGGTTGCCTTTTTCAACCTTACAGCACAGAAGGGACTCGTGATCATTTCAATCCATTGCTCTCTGAAGTGCAGTTCTGGTTTAGTTGTTCTGTTGTTTGTAAATCATAGTGTGTAGAGGCTCTCCCTAGAATCATGGTCTTCTAGTGCTGTGACCCCTTCTCTTCTCTGGGAACATGTAAGGTAGAATCAACATGAAGTTACAGTGTTGTCCAAGATTATCAGTGTACTTGGAATAGGAAACCATGTTGGATCTGTGTCTTATGACCATGACTTGCTAGCCCAAAAGAATTGACCGATAAGCTAAGAGACCAGCCCCCACCCAGCAAAACCAGTTTGCAATGCAGCATTTTATTATCCTGTCTCTGGAGCTGTTAATTTTTTTCTTTCTTGACAAAGAAAATACCTATTTTATGACTGCTCAGACTTCCTACTCTTGTTCCTCTCATACTAATGTCTTAGTCTGTCCCAGCTGTGTGCCAGGTCCTGTAATTGGGTCCCAATAACCCCCTGAAACACTATAAGCTTGGGGAATAGTGTCTGGAAAGCTGCCAGATCCTCATAGTGGGTGATTGACAGCAGGTGAAGATGAGCAAATGTGTGCCCAGGTGGCCAAGAAGGCCACCAGCATCCTAGCTTCTATTAGGACTAGTGTGACCAAGGGGACTAGGGCAGGGATTATTGCTCTGTGCTCAGCACTGGTGAGACTGCACCTCAAATACTGGGTTCAGCTTGGGCCCCTCACTCCCAGAAGGACATTGAGGGGCTGGAGTGTGTCCAAAGGATAATGAAGCTGGTGAAGGGTCTAGAGAACAAGTCTTGTGAGGAGCAGCTGAGGCTACTGGGGTTGTTCAGCCTGAAGAAAAGGGAGGTTCAGGGGAGACCACCTCAATCTGTACAACTCCCTGAAAGGAGACTGTAGCCAGGTGGGACTGGTCTCTTCTCCCAAGTAGCAAGTGACAAGACAAGAGGAAACAGCTTCAGGTTGCGCCAAGGGAGGTTTAGGTTGGGCATTATGAAAAATGTCTTCACTGAAAGGTTTGTCAAGCCCTGGGAGAGGCAGCCCAGGGAAGTGGTGGATCTCAGGTCTTGTCCATGCTGATTAATTCCAGTAGAATCTCAGAACCGATCCAGGTTCACCAAGAAACAAACTTATTTTCTTTATTGTNTGGAGAATATTTGGTGAATCAAAGACTTCATAATTTTACTCTTTATATATAATACATATATATGATACACAGTCTCGTAACTGCTCCTCACTCTGTGTTAGCAGAAGTTAAGCAAGGATGGGTTGAGTCACATGGGTTCTTGCTAGCTGCATTTTTTTCTGTGTTTAGTTTCATGCAAGAAGCACACAAAAGGAAAGATTGGGATAGTAGATGTTATTTTGGATTCTAGTGCTTGTGTTCTTATTCATCAGAGGCAACTGTTTGCCTGTAGTCGCAAGTAAATAAGATGCTTTCAGCAACAGGAAGCATAAACTCACCTTCTCTTCAATCTCTTCTTCTCAGACCATCGAGGCCATGAAGGCAATATTGAGTGAGCTCCGTGCTGCTGATCAGTTCTCCCTTATCGACTTCAACCACAATGTCCGATGCTGGAGAGATAATCTAGTCTCAGCCACCCCAGCACAGGTTGAAGACGCTAAGAAGTACATCCAGACAATCCATCCCAACGGGGGTATGAGGCTTTGATTGCAAGGTGCTCATGGAAGTTAGATAACACAGGAATGGGTACCATAGATAACTTTCAGATTAGCAGGTTATTCCTAAAAGTAGTTAGATTCCCAAGATGGGAAATGACCTGAGGCTAAAGGACATTGTGGTTGNCTCTGCAAAGCAGATCATAAACAGAACAACTCCAGGGTCTCTACTGGCTGCAAATTGTACACTATAACATGAGTTACTTATTACCACCCTGGGCAAAATTGTTCATCCTTTTCATGCTCTCATTCCCAGTCTGATAAACAAGGATGGTTGCCTTTTTCAACCTTACAGCACAGAAGGGACTCGTGATCATTTCAATCCATTGCTCTCTGAAGTGCAGTTCTGGTTTAGTTGTTCTGTTGTTTGTAAATCATAGTGTGTAGAGGCTCTCCCTAGAATCATGGTCTTCTAGTGCTGTGACCCCTTCTCTTCTCTGGGAACATGTAAGGTAGAATCAACATGAAGTTACAGTGTTGTCCAAGATTATCAGTGTACTTGGAATAGGAAACCATGTTGGATCTGTGTCTTATGACCATGACTTGCTAGCCCAAAAGAATTGACCGATAAGCTAAGAGACCAGCCCCCACCCAGCAAAACCAGTTTGCAATGCAGCATTTTATTATCCTGTCTCTGGAGCTGTTAATTTTTTTCTTTCTTGACAAAGAAAATACCTATTTTATGACTGCTCAGACTTCCTACTCTTGTTCCTCTCATACTAATGTCTTAGTCTGTCCCAGCTGTGTGCCAGGTCCTGTAATTGGGTCCCAATAACCCCCTGAAACACTATAAGCTTGGGGAATAGTGTCTGGAAAGCTGCCAGATCCTCATAGTGGGTGATTGACAGCAGGTGAAGATGAGCAAATGTGTGCCCAGGTGGCCAAGAAGGCCACCAGCATCCTAGCTTCTATTAGGACTAGTGTGACCAAGGGGACTAGGGCAGGGATTATTGCTCTGTGCTCAGCACTGGTGAGACTGCACCTCAAATACTGGGTTCAGCTTGGGCCCCTCACTCCCAGAAGGACATTGAGGGGCTGGAGTGTGTCCAAAGGATAATGAAGCTGGTGAAGGGTCTAGAGAACAAGTCTTGTGAGGAGCAGCTGAGGCTACTGGGGTTGTTCAGCCTGAAGAAAAGGGAGGTTCAGGGGAGACCACCTCAATCTGTACAACTCCCTGAAAGGAGACTGTAGCCAGGTGGGACTGGTCTCTTCTCCCAAGTAGCAAGTGACAAGACAAGAGGAAACAGCTTCAGGTTGCGCCAAGGGAGGTTTAGGTTGGGCATTATGAAAAATGTCTTCACTGAAAGGTTTGTCAAGCCCTGGGAGAGGCAGCCCAGGGAAGTGGTGGATCTCAGGTCTTGTCCATGCTGATTAATTCCAGTAGAATCTCAGAACCGATCCAGGTTCACCAAGAAACAAACTTATTTTCTTTATTGTGTCTTTGACAGGCACAAATATCAATGAAGCTCTTCTCCGAGCCACATTCATCTTGAACGAAGCCCAGAACTTAGGCATGTTGGACCCCAACTCAGTCTCCATGATCGTATTTGTGTCTGATGGAGACCCAACAGTAGGTAAGGAACCTGCTTTAGGTGAGAAGCCAGACCCATGGGAGTAGCCTGAGAAAAACATGCAACATGTAGACACTTTGACAGTAAGTTAATAAAATTCTGTTCCCCTTTCTTCTAACACCTGTGCTGCTCTTTTGCCAAATTCTGTAGGTGCCAAGGGGCTTTGTGTAGATGATGCCAAAAATGAGTAGATTATGTCATGCAGGTTATGTGCTTCTTGTTGTTAGAGAGATGCACAAGTCCTGTAGGAGAGGTAATCACAACAACCTTAGAAAAATCTTCCTCTTCCAATGGCCTTACCCTGCATAGACCTATAAGGTCCCAAGTGTAACATTAAAATCAGGAAAATTAAAGTAGAAAGCAAATTAATTCAGACTGGATATGGTACAGGTGAAAAGCAACCCTTACTGCAAGATGCCAGCCCAGAGGAGGCTGCCATTAAAAATAATCTTGAAGAAACTGAAATCAGTGAACATCTTGAGTATGAGAAACAAAGAAAAACCTCTATGGAGATGTCTTTGTCTTCAGGAAGCTTGAAGCAGCAATTCTGGGGAAGTCTAGTTGTGTTACAATTATAAACTTCCCAGGAAGTTAGTAGGAGCTCTGGGTATATGAAGAATGCATGTCAGATACCAAAAACAAACAAAAAAAGAGTTCAAAGGAATGAAGTTGGGTGACTTAGTCTAGGTGATCCTGCTCTGGCAGGGGGGTTGGACTAGATGATCTTCTAGGTCCCTTTCAACCCCTAACATTCTGTGATTCTGTGAATAATTTTCAGTGGAAATCAGTTGTTACTCTCCAACCAGGTAAAGCTCAAATGTCACCATAGGCACAACAAAATGATTTGTCATCTGAAATAGTTTTTCTAGCCAGAGACATGGGAAGAGCAGGAATGTGCTTGCCTTGATGGAGTCTCCCTCCATTGCTCAGGTGGATGTCACCCTTTGTGTGTCTCCAAGGTGAGCTAAAGCTGACGACGATCCAGAAGAACGTGAAGCAGAGCATGAAGGATGAATTCTCCCTCTTCTGCCTCGGGATTGGGTTTGATGTAGATTATGATTTCCTGCAGAGAATCGCAATTGACAACCGTGGCATGGCCCAGAGGATTTTTGGCAATCAGGAGACTTCTGCCCAAATGAAGGTGTGTTCCTGGCCTTTTGCCCCTGAAACTGCCTAGGCCAGTCCAGAGCTGTGGAAATGGGTAACTCCACTAGCAGGAGGAGAGTTACTGTAGGTTTGTGGAGGGGGTGTCACATAAAGCATTGTTTCTTCTGGAGAGTCCTGCAAGGTGACAATCATGCAGTAGTTTAAGTGTTCCCAGTTATAAATTTTATAGGAGATATAACACCATTGATGTTACAGGACACACATGGGTGTGCATCTCAGTATAAGCAGACCCTCAGTATGAGACAGCTTCCATCCATAACACCATAATGGGTGTGGGCACCCGTTTTCTCTCTCTGGTCCCATGAGCTAAACCTAGTTGTGCACCCATCCCAGATCCAATCAACCAGGTACAACAGCAACGGAAAAGGAAAGACAGACTACGGCATAGAAACAAATACAAGCAAGATTTGAGTCTAGTTTTTGGTAAGAATGAGGTGAGAAAAAGCTGTGTGTCTTACACAGTAGCAAAGAGCTGACCAACCTGATGAGATTCAAGCCCATACACATCTGTGCTCAAGTCTTATAGATCTAGGAAGTACACAGCCCATGGGCTTCTGACCATCTGTGGACTTTCACAAGACTTGGACCAGATTTTCTTTCTGTACTCTCTTAAAAGAGTCTTAAGGTCTAAGTATAAGGAGATCTGCGTGATCTGGGACAAAGCGAAGTCCCTCTTGCCCCTTAGGTCTCCGGGTTTTGTCATTTGCTGTCCTTTTGGTAGTAGTGATGTATGTGGGAAGATTGCTTCAAGTACAACAAACTCACCTCTCTGTCTCTTTCCATCTCAGAATTTCTACAATCAGGTCTCCACCCCACTCTTGAAGAAGATTCAGTTCAACTACCCCCAGGAGTCAGTGTCAGATGTCACCCAGAGCAGCTTCCACAACTACTTTGGTGGCTCAGAGATAGTAGTGGCTGGGAAGGTCGACACGGAAAACCTGCAGCACTTGGAAAGCATCGTCACAGCGACAGCAGTGAGTGAAGGTGTCCCTGGGATACCTGCTCCTGGGGTTTGGGCTGGTCCATTCACTTATGAGTACAACCTCCTTGATGGATGTTATTGCCAGTGGAGTGTTTTATCCTCTTGGGTTCTGTGTGGGAGCATGAGGACACTCACAAGGGGGCTTGTCCAACAACATTTCACAATAGTTTCAAGAACAACTATGAACAGTCATTACCTACAGCCCACCAGAGGAATATATTCCTAATTAATGTGCCGTACCAAATTCAATTGCAAACCAGTCTATGACTATGAAGTTGTCCTCTGTGCTTTATGAAGGAACCAGGGAGATCCCCTAAGTTAGCTCTTGCATGGCTTCTCACTGGTGGGTAGTTCAAGTGAGTGAGTAAGTGTGTCAAGTCCTAGCACTGTCCTTTTATGCTCTGTGGAATGTGTGGGATGAGACTTTCCCCATGTTTTCAGGACTGATCTTCTAGGTGAACCACCCCATTCGCCTGACCCACCCTCCATTACCTTTCTCTCTTATTAATTGCACAGGCAAATGCAGAGCTCGTCATGGAAACCCTGCGAGATGTTGAAGAACTGGATGGCTTCATGAAGAAAGACAGATACGCAGATCCCGAATTCACTAGGAAGCTGTGGGCCTATCTGACAGTCAACCAGATGATGGCAGAGAGGTGAGGACAAATGTGATCTGTGATGGGAGGGAAGAGAAGCTTGAGGGCAATCTGTTTCTCTCTGAGACCACAGCCATGAGGCTGTCCTCAAGGTTTCATCTGGATAAGGTAAACAAATGTGATCTCTTCTGCCACATTCTTTCTATTTTTAGCACTCACAGATATCAGGGAATAGAGTTTCTAGAGGAATAAAGGTCAAACAGACCTGGCTCTGGGTCTAAGTGAATGAAATGAATGGGAGATTTGCCTTACAGAGCCTGAGCAAAAGCTATGGAGCATTTCAGGATGAATCTCCTATGAAGCAGAAAAGGGGTCTCCTGCTGAGACCAGATGGACTGAGCTTCTTTGAGATCAGGCCAAAGCTCACAGAAGCCAGAAACAGTCTTCTTATGGAAAGCACATTCCCAAAGACCACCAGCCTTTCCTTCTTGCTACACCTATCAGGTTGACTCTGTGACTACTCTGTGTAGGAACTGTCATGGCAGCTGCTCTGTAGAGCTGCTAACCATGCCTTCTGTTTCATTTTCCACCTAGAAACACAGCCCCCACTGCAGCTTTGAAGAGGAACATCACTAAATCCATCCTACAGATGTCTCTTGACCATCATATTGTTACCCCCTTCACAGCCATGCTGATAGAGAATGAAGAAAAGGATGAGATAATGTTGGCAGACCAGCCCAAAGACCCCAGAAGGGGCTGCTGCTCAGGTCAGTGTCTCAGTCTGTCTGTCACTCTACCTCTTATGTTGCCTTTGCTTTTCTTGTGTTGGAACAACAACTGTGTTAATTGTTCACTCCAGGTGCTGTGCTTATAGTGTAACCTGTATTTTTAGTGAAAGATGACCAAGTCCTCAGCCAGTTTGAGAGAATCCTGTTGCACAAGTGCTCTTTGCAGCCATAGGCTTCAGTGAGAACTAAATGTGCCAACACTGCAATGAGGAGATTTCCTATAATGTCACAGATGTAATGTCTTCTAGCTGGGACATATATGTCTAGTTCCCTGCACAGAAGCTGTAGAATTGACTAAATCATTTTTAATCACAGCTTTTAAGCCTTGGAAGCTTCCTAAGTTTGATATCAACCAGGCATGAGCCCACATGGAATCTGAGATGTTGTAACAACAGAGCTTCTCAGTAATTAAACTTCCAGATTTAAACCCATTACTTTGCCATGTGTTCCAAGGTCCTCGTTACAGCAAGCTGCTGTCCAGCCAAATGAGGTGGGGTTGGCTTGTGCTGGCATTGTATGGTAGAGTCAGTCTCACAGGAATAGCTGATGACTTCTATGGATGCCTAGCACATCCAAAGTCATCCCTGCATGGACCTTTCTGTGGCCTTCCAATACTTAAAGGGGATCTAAAAAAAAGGTGGTGACAGACTTTTTAGCAGGGCCTGTAGAGTCAGGGATGATGGTTTTAAACTAGAAAGGAGAGATTTAGACTAGATCTAAAGAAATACTTTACACTGAGTGTGGTGAGACACTGGTCCAGGTTTCCCAGAGAGGTGTCAATGCCCCATTCCTTGAAAAACTCCAGGTCAGACTGAACAGGGCTCTGAGCAACCTGCTCTGGCTGCAGATGTCCCTGCTCAGTGCAGGGAGGTTGGACTGGATGACCTTGAAAGGTCCCTTCCAAATCAAACAATTCAATGATTCTCCAACTCCGTGCTTCCAAAGAAACTTAACAGCAGCTCTTTTGCGCCCTCATCTGTCAGCTATTTGGAAAAGCACAACCGCTGCTGGCAGGAAAACGCTGCCAGTGTGACCCAGCCAGAGCACTGAGAGTAAAAGATCAACTCCTTGAACAACTGACTCTGTTGATGTAAATCCTATTAATAAATTACAGATATTAGAATTTATTGTGAAGGAAAGAAGTAACCCACGTTGTACCAGCAGACATCACCATCCACCTGACTTTTCACCCTGGAATTGACTGTGACTTTGCTGAAACTCCAAGAACATGTCCTGCATGCTCAGTTCTCTCACTCCAGGACAACTACAAAGATGCCCTCATTCTGGAGAGTTAAAATCACTTAAACCAAGTGATTTTAATACAGATTCCCATATCTTTCTGTTTGATGGAATAGCCAAAACTTAAAAAATAGCCAAAACCAGCCCTGAAATCAGGGGTTGTGGCAGCTGTGGATAATCTGTGGATCAGGGACAGTGGGACGATTCTCAAACCTTAGCAGAGGACAGCACTTATAAAAATAACATCAAAGCAAATCTACTTTTAGGATTGTGCAACAACTTTACATATACAAGGCACAGAACAGGTAATTTGAAATAGATTTTTCTGTCTATCCTGACACAAGTCTTCTCTAGAGCTTTGCAGTCTGTCTTCATTAGGCAGAGCCTGGGTTTCTTCCACTGAAATAACTCACTTTTCAAAGGATCATCCTATTGTTATCTTACCATGACAGACTTACTGCAAAACTGGACTGTGTATGAGAGAGTTCCTTCATGCATAACAGCCTGTGAAATGATATGACCTGGAAACTAAGATGTCTCTGTCAGGGTTTTAGTTCCTTTAGTATCTACATTGAGTTCACATCTAACTGTGCTTAGAGAAATAACACTGCCTGAGTAAGAGGGGACTGTGTTCTGAATTAGAGGTTCCCTCCCTGCCCAGGGAGGTGGTCAAGTCACCATTCCTGGATGTGTTTAAAAGCCATATAAATGTGGTACTTGGGGATATGGCTGAGTGGTGAACTTTGCTGGAGTGGGGAGTATTCCCATAAATAAGAGTTTAAAAGTCTGGGTCCATTTTTCACCTCAGTTATGGTGAGCTCAACTGCTCTGGCAAGTCATATTCCTCTCGTGGGAACACTGGAGTAAATCCATCCTAATTTCCTTGTAGTGTAAACGGGGTGGTGCCTGCTTTGCATTGTCAAAATGCCATCAGGCTCTGATCTGCTGCATTACTTCAAAAATTATGTTCTTAAAGATGTCAGCACTAACAAAAACCTACTTATGACTGTCATTTAACAGGTACCCTAGGATTAACTCCAAATGCACCTAATAACAATAAAGGTATCCCAGCCTGGGCCAATGTGACAGCTGTGCCAGTCAGCTACATGCCTGAGCAAAGGAGCCCTCCTGTGTCCTCCCTGAGCATAAACAGAGGTAAAAGCTATGGTATTTCTCTGCAAAGAAACACCACCTAATAAACAAATAAAGGAGATGCAGACAAAGTTATTGGGCACTCTGGAAGTTTCAGGCTCTGTGACAAGATGCTAAGCCCAATAATGATAGAGTCTATCGGGTGTCCTCATTTTGATGTAGAGTTTTCTCAATTGTTGTGAAAGCTGTGTGCTTCATTTTGGGGCTACTCCACAAGAAAATAAACCAGGAGCTTTTCTAAGGAGCATCTAAGAACTTTCTTAGCTACTGCAGAGTTAGAAAGGGCCCTTGATCTACTTTGAGGAATCCTTCAAGGAAAGTGTCTCAGTCTTTGTGTCCCTCACCTCTATGGCAGGTACTGGCCTGCTTCTCACACTTGTTTCTTTCCTATATTCCAGTTGACAATGACCCACATTTCATCATACACCTGCCCAAGAGCCAAAAGAACATCTGCTTCAATATCAACTCAGATCCTGGAAAGATCCTAAACTTGGTTTCTGATCCTGGTACTGGTAAGGGAATAAACCAGGGTTTACTTCACAGCACATTTTTCTTCTCTCAGGTCTGAAAGGTGTTCAGAGGGAGCAGGGGAAATGCCCACAGGGAGACTAGCCTGTGCCAGAAGGTTGAGGGAAGTGATTATTTCCATCCAGTTTGTGTATTGTGTCCAGTTTGAGGCTTGCCAATACAAGAAAGATGTTGACAAACTGGATCAAAATCAGTGGTGGTTGCCAGGATGATAACAGGGATGGAACACAGGACGTAGGAGAGGTTGAGACAGTTGGGTTGGGTCAATCGTATGAAGACCTATGGTGAATCTTGTTGCTGTGTGAAAACACCTAATCAGAAGGTAAAGATGGAACCTGAAACACCTCCAAGAGGCATAGATAAAGGACAAGAGGCAATAAACAAGTTGCAAGAGGTGAAATTCAGAGTAGGAGTGAGCTATTAGGAAAAAAAAAGCCTCTTCACTGTGAGAATGAAGACGGCCAAACACTAGGAAAGGAGCCAAGATGGATGAGGAAATTTCTGTACTAGGTGGGGATTCCCATCTCTTATTAATACTGTTAAAGAGGAAAGTGGAAGATAAAGACAAATAAAACTGGAGGTATCCCTGGTGGCAGGTGGAAAACCTGTGTGCCCAGACTCCAAAAGGAATCAAAGGAAATCAGCCTCTTCTCAGAGGGCTTTGGCTTTCAGCATGTCTTTAACTTCTGGGATATATGTGAAGTCGATGAGGATCTGGAGGCAGGTTAAGCTGGGCTGGAAATGTGGTACCATTCTTTCACTGCCCATCCAGCCCATGGCTTTCACAGGCAATAAGGAACTAAAAGGCTTATGGATTAGCTCATGCTGCCAGCAAGACCTAACAGTAATTCCACCACATTAATATGCTAAGGGGTGAACAGTAATATCAGGAGGTGGCTTAATAATTTATTCTCTTCTCTTGGCTGTCCAAATTAGAAAAACAAGGGGCAGAGGGGTACCTGTTTCTGCTGATTTCCATGGTACTCCAAGTCTTTAGGTCATGCTCCCAGATCTGGGCTTCATCCCCTTCTCTGCTTTTCACAGGAGTTGTGGTCAATGGGCAGCTTGTCGGGGGCAAGAAAATGGAGAATAAGAAGCTCAACACATACTTTGGCAAAATTGGCTTTTATTTCAAAAGCAAAGGTCTGAAAGTAGAGATCACCACAGAAACAATAACACTGAAAGATGGATCTTATGGCATCAAGCTGAGCTGGTCTGATACGGGGCACATCATTCGGAAACAGTAAGTTGAAGAGGATTTGTTGTCTGCCCTCTGGGTACCATTTGCAAGGCAGCTTTGGACTGACCCAGCTAAGGGTGACATCCAGGTCACAGGGTGACCACAAATGGGCATGTGAATCTTAGCAAGCTGTCTGAGCTCTTGATAATGGAATTAGGCATCAGGGCCAGGAGAGTGGATTAGTTGACCAGACACAAGCAGAGAGAGCTGAATTCCACTCCCTGCTGCTGACTCTATTAGCTAAGACCAGGATTCAGTTACCCAAACACAAGCACCTAATGTTATCTGAGATACCTTCAGGGTTCCTGACATGATTGGAGATGTGACTCACAACATCCTGGAGACCTTCCCCTGTAGTTAAACAGCTGGGCACAGTGTTGGACACCCTAAAGCACTAGCCTGTGCTTAGGCAACAGGATCACTTCCAAATTCTCCATTCATTGTAGCAAGAGCTTAAATTTGTAGGACAGATTTTGGTTGTCTGAACGTAGGCATAAAGTGTCTGTCCTATCAAACACTGTTCTGCTGCATCTCTGGGTACCACTCCCAAGGCTGTGGGTTTCTTATGGATCCTCCATCCTATCTGCCACCCCTCTGTGTTTGTTCTGGATGTCTGAGAGCATCTAAAGGGACCTGAGAGTTAATGTGTGAGCTGCTGCACTAAGACTTTCCTTTGGTTCATCTCCACTAGGCTTCTCATATCTGTGATGAAAGACAGCAATGTTACTATCAGTGTGGGTGAGGAGATGTCCTTCATGGTTTTGCTGCACCGTGTGTGGAAGAATCACCCAGTCAATGTTGACTTCCTGGGAATCTACATTCCTCCTGAAAACCAGATGTCTCCTGAAGCCCACGGGCTGATAGGTAAGGGCTGCAGGTCAGGTGGTGGGAATGGTGGGGCACTAAGAAGGGTTGCTGCTAGATCTTCAAGCAAATTTGTTGCTGTCTGTCCTAGTGGGGAAGGTGTGAAAATTATTCACATTAAAAATGAAGAGCTTTAAACCTCTCTTTGATCAGGTCAGTTTGCATCTGAACCAGAAGTGTATATCCACCACCAAAGACCTGGGCAAGCTCCAGAGAAACCACAAGCCACCATGGAAGTGAAAGGCAACAAACTCACTGTTACCAAGTAAGAAGAATGTGCTTTACCACTTGTTTTCTAAGTATCTTCTTTTTAATGATGTCACTGACTTTAATCTTAACTCTCAAGGGGGAAAATAATCCTACCCTCTGCTAATGAACTGTGTTCTGCTGTTGGCACAAGTTGGGTTCTTTTGTATTTCAGCAGTTCTGACTGTATAGCTGCCCAGCATCTGACCTTGGAGAGGACATGTGAAAGTGCCTGTGAGCCCCACAAAAGGGCCCTTGAGGTCACAGAACTGTAAAATTCATTGCATTTTGTGCTCATTCCCACTTTTTGCTGGTGAAAGAGACACATCTCACCACTTTGGCAGGGGGCATGGTACTAGATGATCTTTAAGGTCCCTTCCCATCCAAACCATTCTGTGATTCTCAACATCTAGTCTGTCATGCCATGACCTTCATTTTGGTCTCTTCCTCACAGGGGGCTGCAGAAGGACTACAGGACAGAGCGGGTGGTTGGGACTGACGTGCAGTGCTGGTTTGTGCACAACAGTGGCAAAGGTTTCATAGATGGTCACTACACAGACTACCTTGTCCCCCACCTGTACAGCTTCATGAAGAGACCCTGAATGCTCCAACTAGACCAGTTTCTTACCAAATATATCTTACCTTCTCCTTCATGCCCAAACAACTCTTCTGAGATGCTCTCAGCCAGATCAGCTGAAGGTGACTTCACCACCACTCATCTCAGAAATGATCACTTTCAAAGCCATGGTAACTGCCTTTTCTGTTTAGAAAATGAGCTCTGTAATAAAAGTGTCACGCAGGGTTGTAGTAGGTACCTTGAAGTCCTTGTCTGATTTAGTGGATATTAAAACTCATTAAAAATGTCAATTATTTTGTAATATGTATTTCACAGTAGACTGGCAACAGCATCGTGGCTCCTGCAGGGTGGGTAATGTGCACAACCAGACTTAACACACCTTTGCTTTTTCAGAGGGCTGGGAAAATGATCAGATGACACACTGCTGGACTGGGCAAAGAGGAGAATGGGCATTAGATGTAAATTAACCAGCAAAGGAACATGGGTTCTGCAGTGGGTATCATGAGGAGTCTCCAGTCTTTAAGGATGGGTTAATCAGGGGGGAGGAACAACCTTGAAATAACTGATGCTGTCATATTAAGGAAAATTAATTACATGAATCTGAAACAACCTCCAGACTCATTGTGGTGAAAATGTCAGTATCAGGGTGGTGTTCACACACAGGTACAAATCTGGGAAAGCAGGAACCATTCAGACTATGTAGAAATCACCCCAAAAGCTTCCCTTCTAGTGGGATTAGCTCCTGAAAAATGTTTTACTCTTCAAGAGGATTCAGCCATGAATTAGAAAATCATGAAGCAAATGTGCATGTATCTGCAGAGCTGTGCTGAGGAAAGGCTGAGACCTGGGGCTGTTTAGTCTGGAGAAGACAGAGAGGATCTGATCAATGCTGATTAATAACCAAAGGGTGGGGCAAGAGGATGGGGCCAAACTCTTTTTAATTAGTGCCCAATGCCAGGACAGGGGGCAATGAGCACAAACTGAAACCCAGGAAGGTCTGTCTGAACATGAAAAAACTTCTTTGCTCTGTGCAGGTGCCAGAGCCTGTCCCAGGCTGCCCAGAGAGATGGTGGAGTCTCCTTCTCTGGAGATTCCAAATCTGCCTGGACAATGTGATCCTGGGCACCCTGCTGGAGGAGGGGGGTTGGATGGGTATGTGTTGGAAGGGACTTCTGGAGATCATGTCATCCAGCGCCCCCTGCTGACTCACAGACCCCAGAGCAGGTTATCCTGCAGCAGTGAGTTTCCAATTTAACTAGGCTTTGTTGGGGTGGAAAAACCTGTTGAGTGCATTTTTAAACCCCCCAAATCACTACTGCCAAGGTTTCCTAGCTTGCATGTGAACATGAGCAGGGAATAACCACTCTCTGGTCTTCCTCACAATTTTCTCCAACACCTCTATTACATTCATTCTAATTTTTCAGGCTCCAGAATGTTAAGCACATTTTTTTTCAGGGAAGCTGTTCTTTCACTTACCCTCATTACTTTCCTCTGTACCAATCTTGAGAAAGGCAGGGCTGTTTACACAGCCCAGGTTGCACAAAGAGCCTGAATTTAGAGACAAGTGTCTTTCCCTAAACCTCTGCAGTCTTCCAGTTTTCCTGCAGGGGTCCCATGGAAACCACAAACCAACAATAACATGAATCTCTGAGGAAAGAGACAAGGAACACCAAGTGTGAACTTTCCAGCTGCAATGTAACTGATGCACACATCATGACACCATCCTACCCTCTTCAACCCTCACTGAGGTGGCCTCTGAAGGGCATGGGGGCTGTTGGTTTTCACTCCATCAGGTTCCAAAGATGCACCACTTAGCCAGGGGCAGACTGGACCAGCAGGTGAGGGTCTGGGCTTTCCCCAGGACCACTTGCCTCTTCCTTTTACAGCAGTAAGGCAGCACAGCAGCCAGGCACTTCACTGTGCTCTCTGGTGGATAGAAACCAACAGACACTTCATGAACTTAAAAGGCTGATAAAAAATACATTGACCTAGGAAGGGCTTCTGTTTATTCCTGAACTGCCTCAGAAAATAAACATTGTACAAAATGTGGCATTTATTAAAAAAAATAAAAGGTAATGTGACATCATTTAGCATGAGCAATGCTACTCATATAGCAGAGCAACACCACAAGCATAACAAAGGAAAAGGCTCTGGAAAACCAAGAGAGGAAGCATCAGTTCCTCTCTACACACACTTCAGCTGGCATCCAGGAAACCCCACAAGTAACACTTGGAATATTATCACTATTACAAGGAACCCTGACAAAGGAGGTGACAGAGGGAACCATGAATTGCATTCTGTTGCTGCTGTGCCAACCAAAAGTAAGTTGGTGACAGCACTTGATAAACCAGACCCCTCTTGAAATAACCAGCAACAATCCCTTGCAGTGCTGTCACCTTCCTGTTCTGCTCCTAAATCCCTTCCCTTGTTCCTGCAGCCAGAACTCCATTTTGGCTGCAGATTGAGAAGGGTGTTTTTGAGACTCCACTGGGTCTGACACACTCTGCCAGCCTCAAGCAGCTTTGTGTAGGTAATTCTTTCTCTTGCAGATCTCACTTCAATTAGTAAAATACCCCAACTTGCAGCTGATTATTTTACAAAAGGAAACTGAACCAAGAATTATAAAATAACTTTCATATAGAATCAGATTGAAAGTTTCCACTGGTAAGATTTCCACAAACATTTTTATGTAATAAATCCATAGCAATCTTTAAATAAATCCAGTTTGCCTGTGGTTCATTTCTATATACATTATAAATACATACACACACAATTAAAACCCTGACATGGTAGAGCCTTGTGTCTGCTTGTGAGATGCCAGAAAGATGTTTACAGGAGCCAAAAAAATCTCTGATCCCCAACGAGCACCTCAGGCAAGTTTGGAAATGTCTTCATACTGCAGATCTTCAACTCGCCGTCCTTTTAATGGCCCCTGGGGATGAACACAGAAGAAAAAAAGATCAAAATAGAAACTTGATTGTTTGTTGAGTTCCTAACAGGGAGTTTCAGAAAGATATCTAAAGGGGCTGTGTGAATCTCACCACAGTGAGACACCTTTCAAGAAGCACAGCCTGGGAATCTCAGGCATTCAGGTTTTCACTCAGTGCTGCAAGAGCACAATGACCACTCTTGTGTTTAGGTGCCCTGTCCACAAGCCACATACACATGCACCACACATCTCTCTGGCAGAATACATCCCCAGACCTGCACTTTCTTGCAGGAAATGCTCATAACATGTTAGTTTCCATTTCATTATTTTCAGCCTGATCACAGAAAGTGCCAGGGCCTCAACACTGTCACCTCTTTGCATATTTCACATCTTTTTCACCTTCCCCTAAACCAGCACCATTTTACAAGTCTCTTTCGAGTTCCAAACTTGCCAAATTCAGCATCCTGGCATTTTATGAAAGGCAAAGAGTCTTTCAAAAGTTCCCCATTAGTCTGCAATAGGGAATGTGTGCCTGTTTTCCTACTGGCTGGGAATAGATGGGGGGTGACCACAGCATTTTGCACACCACGAACCCCACCTGTTAAAGATGAATGACACAATCCTTCTTTCTGAAAGCTCTCCAATGTACAGATGGAAAGTGATCTAGACAAATAAGACCTTGCAGTGTTTGATACTCACAGAGTCAATGATTACAGTAGCTGAAAACTTCTTTTCATTGATAGATTCCAAGATGCCTTCATTTCCCCTGTAACCACCATTTAATATCATCACTTTCTTGCCTGAAATGAGAAATAGGGAAACAGCTGCACAACAGGGCACTCAATTTCTTCTGATTGAGATGAGTTCAACTCCACTGGCAGTGAGGGAGAGAAGGTTTCTCCCAACAGCTCCAGCAAACAGCACCCAGCTCTGCCTCCCAGCCTGCTCATTTCCAAAGCTCATCCAAGTTTACTGCTCCAGGCTACACAGACACTATGGGTAAGAACTGGTGAAACTGCATCAGGGAAAGTAATATAATAATTAGTAAAAAAAAGTAATCAGTAAATGATCAGACTGGCTTACAAAATGCTGCCCCAAGAGCAAGATGTTTCTTGTTATGGTACTTGCAAGTGGATGAGTTATACTTTAAAGAAACTAAAACGTAAGGTTTTTTATGTGATGCTGAAAAAAAAAGAGAAAAGTTCTACCTGGTGCTGGTATTACAGTTTCCAGATGTGTCTGATCAAGCTTCAGTTTGTCTCCAGAATCAATCATCTTCACAACTGCTGTATATTTGTCAATCACTTCCTGTTGGGAAACATGGATGACAATCAGAAAAATAATAAAAAAATAAATTAAAAAAAAATATTTACATTTCAAACTTAAACTCAGGACTTTGAGTCTGCATTTCTACACTGTCAAGAGCAGCAAGGACTTCTGAGCTATCCTAAGGGCATCTAGCTTGCACCAACTGCTGCCTGGCCTGATTCAGAAGTTAGGGATAGATTAAAAGAGTGCCTCTCTTGACTGATCTAATTAACCTCTAATTTTCACAGAACAATAGAATGTTTTGGGTTGGAAAGGATCCTCAAAGATCATCTAGTCCAACCTCCCTACATTGAGCAGGGACATCTGCAACTAGAGCAGGTTGCTCAGAGCTGTATCCAGCCTCACCTGGAATGGTTCCAGGGATGGGGCATTAACCATCTCTCTGGGCAACCTGGGCCTGGGTCTCCCCACCCTCAGGGTATAAAAAGTCTTCCTCAGCTCTAGTCTGAATCTACCCTTTTTTTCAGCCTGAAGATCTTGCATACAAATGGAATCTGGTAAAGGCAACTTAAATATCAGTGCAAAACTGACCAGTCTGAGGTTAAAACCCAATTGATGTGACCCTGAGTCACATCACATTGTGACCCTTCTCCAAGATGGATCTGTTAACAAACTATGCAGGACAAAAGTGTTTAAGAAAGAATCAGTGAGCAAAATGAAACCAATTCAGAGATTCACCCCCTGCCCAAACCAAGCCCCAGTACAAAGTGGCATTTCAGCCACTGTCAGTGTTGACTTAAGGCTGAACAACTCACACACTGACTTCTGAAGTTTTGATTCATCTGAAAAGTCCAACCAATGCACACATTTCCAGTTGCACACTTTACCTTAACAACTGCCTTCTTCTTGTGATATTTATCCCCAAGTTTTTTTGTTACAATTTTTACAACAATTTCCTGGAAGATTTGAAAAGAGAAAAAATAAAATAAATTAAAATCCCATGTATACAAACAGCTACACAATCTAAAGTAACTGCTCCCCAACATTCTATGATTCAGGTCACTCTGACTCCAACCACAGGCTGTACAGCACAGTTCAGGAAATAATAGCAAAGATTTGGCTTTCAGGAATTTGTCTTTATCCTCAAATTACTGCCTCAAAGTATTATCATGACTATTGTTTTTTGTTTTACAAACACAGTGACACTTGAATTCAGGATATGATGTGACAGCCCACAATGGGTCAAGAGCAGGACTCCTTGATCTAGAAGTCCAGTCAAAAAGTAGAAGCTGAGATGGTGTCTCAGCTCAAAAATTGATGTTGACTTGAATATCTCTGAGTCAACTCCTACACAGAAAGGAGAGGGCTGTAAGAATATCATGCTGTAAACATGATCTGTAGAGAATCAGAGGACTACCTCTAACTAGAGAATTCCACCCTGAGATCAGGCATACAACAAGTCAGACTGCAGACCATGCTCTACCAGAACAGCAATTCCTCCCAGATACTGCAATGTTTCATATTTGGTAGCTAGTGAATTCTATGATTCAGTTTTAAATCAGCCTTTGGATCTTGCTTTGGATCTCCTCTTGGATCTCTGATCTCTCCACAGATCAATAGTGGCTTTGGAGATGCAGAATTGGTTGCATTTGGTATAACAATAATTTTGAAGACACTTACAGGATGCACCCAGTAGTCTCTTCGAGATGTTCTTTTCTTCTCCTCTTCAAGCTACAGAAGACCAATAAATAATGACCATTTACTTCCTCCTTTCACTGCAGCTTTCCCATGCCTTTGAAAAGCTGAACCAATTCTCTAGGCCCACATCAAGTGGGAGATAAATAAAATAATAACACAAACAAAACAAACAAAAAACCCAAACCACAAACAAACCCCACCCCAAAACGTACATAAGGAACAGTCTGTGTGCTTGCTCCATAAAAATCAGTTTGATGAGATCCAGGAATCCATGATAAAAAGATGGAGATGTATATATGTCTTAACCAAGTGTATCTAAATATTTTCCTTCTCTTTAAAATATCTGTTTCTTTACTTCCAACATCTCAGTTGTCTGGGGAACAGGCACAGATGAGCAGCAGAAACCAGGTTTTAAAGTGAAATAATTTTGCCCAGTAATATAAAAAAAAAAGTCTGAATTCCACATGAACTGAAGGGCTGAGGTCACTTCAAAAGGAACACCCTGGCAAGTGGGCAGAGCCACAGGTTTGGGGTTACACAAAGATCCTGCATGATTATTACCTCCATGATTTCATCCAATGCAGATTTCTTCTTTTTTTCTTTGGATTGACCAGAGCTATGAGTTGATTTTCTTTTAACTGTCCCTTCCACCATCTTCAGTGCATTTGGTCCAAGGACACTGCTGGAAAAGGAAGATGGTGTTTTCACAGCAGACCTTCACTTGTCTCCTTTAGCAAGATGCATTTGTAGAGCTGTCTGGGCAAAAAGACCTGCTGATCTCTTTCATTTCAGTTGTGCAAGTCACCTTCCAGACCCTGCACTCCTCCTTCTCTAGGACAGCATTTGGCAGCAAGAACTGATCTCCTCGAGGTGTAAAACCCATGTCCACTGATGTTTGCTGCCAGCAGTCCAGCAGAATGTAAACAACCCAACGGCCAGTTCACCAGTGCAAAGGCAAAGAGATGATTGGGGACTTGGGTTTGATGGAGAAGAGAAAAGCAGGTCTGCAAAGAGAGTTTTCAAATTCCAGAGGAGAAACTTCTGGCTTTATAGAGAAGCCACCTGAACAGAGCAACTCTTGAACATGGATGTTTACAACTCCTTCCAGACAGACACTTAAGCAATCTGTCAGGGGGAGAAAACACATGGAAACCTGCAGAAAAGAGCTCCACACCCAGCAAATAAACACCATCCTCACGGTCATATTCAAAACAAACAGCCTCTGAGTTGTGAAAGAAAAGAGCAATCAGCACAAGAAGTTACATCTTGGAACACATATCAGGCTGGGAGGTTAGTAAGGGATGGAGCTGGGGGGTTGCACAAGATGATCCCCTGAGGTCCCTTCCAACTTCTACCATGTTAAACACCCATATCAACATGAGAGCAACTGGTATAAACTGGACATGAGTACATCTACCTGGGAAATTACACACAAGGTCCTAACCATTAGAGCAAACAGTTTGTGAAGGATGTTCTTTTGGAGAGACTCTGTGTACAACAGAGTTTGATCAGACACGACTGTACACTGGTACACTTGAGGTACTGCAGACAGTAACCAGTGACCTTGACAGTAGCTTCTTCTGATTCCTTAATTAGAAGTAATTCTAATCTTACTTGTCCATTGAGTTAAGCAGGGCTTTGAGGATGTAAACTCCTGAGGGGAAAAAAGTAAGCCACTGTCTTCCACTTTGCTCAAGGGCAGTCAGCATCACAAGCTGTGCCCACAGCAGCAGTGGTGACTCCTACCTTTGTGTCAGCCACGTGGACATTCAAGGGATGGCAAATCCCCCCTCTCACACCTCTGGTACATCTCTGTATTAAACTACCAGTATCCCCATGCCCTCAAAGTTGTGCCTTTAGAGATTACTGTAGCTTATGTTGTGAGCAGAGAAGGTGGGAAGCCAGAAAGTCCTGCTGCACACTGATGGGTACACCAGCCCAAACTCAAGTGATCCTTAGTAACAGCCAACAGCTACAGAACACACCTTCATGATGACATGGGGAAGCTGACAGAGGTGACTCTGAAGTGATTCTTGCATCACCAGTGACATATAAACCACCATTCAGTCACTTCACCATGAAGTGGGTATCCTAATTTTTCTATCACCACAAAGTATGCAGACAAGTGTGTCTTAGATGGCATGAAAAAGTTAAGACTACTTGATAGATGATTCCACATTCAGCCAAATTTTAGCAAACATCTTAAGTATTCCTCACTGAAACTATTCAAGTGTCTGAATTAAGTTTCAGACTCATTTTAAGCACAAGTCAATGCTTAGGGATAATTTACAAGTTTTCCTCAAAGCCTGAAATCTGTATCTATTATTGCAAAGAACTTCTTTATTGTCTCATTTTCTGCCTGGCAAATCTCCCATCAGATACCTTATCTAAGAGCTGAGCTTGTGATGAGAGGAAGACTTTCATTTTACCTGCAATACATTTAATTACAACATTGCCTCACATGAAAAGGTGTACTGCTCATCAAATAGCTTCACANTGCATGATTATTACCTCCATGATTTCATCCAATGCAGATTTCTTCTTTTTTTCTTTGGATTGACCAGAGCTATGAGTTGATTTTCTTTTAACTGTCCCTTCCACCATCTTCAGTGCATTTGGTCCAAGGACACTGCTGGAAAAGGAAGATGGTGTTTTCACAGCAGACCTTCACTTGTCTCCTTTAGCAAGATGCATTTGTAGAGCTGTCTGGGCAAAAAGACCTGCTGATCTCTTTCATTTCAGTTGTGCAAGTCACCTTCCAGACCCTGCACTCCTCCTTCTCTAGGACAGCATTTGGCAGCAAGAACTGATCTCCTCGAGGTGTAAAACCCATGTCCACTGATGTTTGCTGCCAGCAGTCCAGCAGAATGTAAACAACCCAACGGCCAGTTCACCAGTGCAAAGGCAAAGAGATGATTGGGGACTTGGGTTTGATGGAGAAGAGAAAAGCAGGTCTGCAAAGAGAGTTTTCAAATTCCAGAGGAGAAACTTCTGGCTTTATAGAGAAGCCACCTGAACAGAGCAACTCTTGAACATGGATGTTTACAACTCCTTCCAGACAGACACTTAAGCAATCTGTCAGGGGGAGAAAACACATGGAAACCTGCAGAAAAGAGCTCCACACCCAGCAAATAAACACCATCCTCACGGTCATATTCAAAACAAACAGCCTCTGAGTTGTGAAAGAAAAGAGCAATCAGCACAAGAAGTTACATCTTGGAACACATATCAGGCTGGGAGGTTAGTAAGGGATGGAGCTGGGGGGTTGCACAAGATGATCCCCTGAGGTCCCTTCCAACTTCTACCATGTTAAACACCCATATCAACATGAGAGCAACTGGTATAAACTGGACATGAGTACATCTACCTGGGAAATTACAGACAAGGTCCTAACCATTAGAGCAAACAGTTTGTGAAGGATGTTCTTTTGGAGAGACTCTGTGTACAACAGAGTTTGATCAGACACGACTGTACACTGGTACACTTGAGGTACTGCAGACAGTAACCAGTGACCTTGACAGTAGCTTCTTCTGATTCCTTAATTAGAAGTAATTCTAATCTTACTTGTCCATTGAGTTAAGCAGGGCTTTGAGGATGTAAACTCCTGAGGGGAAAAAAGTAAGCCACTGTCTTCCACTTTGCTCAAGGGCAGTCAGCATCACAAGCTGTGCCCACAGCAGCAGTGGTGACTCCTACCTTTGTGTCAGCCACGTGGACATTCAAGGGATGGCAAATCCCCCCTCTCACACCTCTGGTACATCTCTGTATTAAACTACCAGTATCCCCATGCCCTCAAAGTTGTGCCTTTAGAGATTACTGTAGCTTATGTTGTGAGCAGAGAAGGTGGGAAGCCAGAAAGTCCTGCTGCACACTGATGGGTACACCAGCCCAAACTCAAGTGATCCTTAGTAACAGCCAACAGCTACAGAACACACCTTCATGATGACATGGGGAAGCTGACAGAGGTGACTCTGAAGTGATTCTTGCATCACCAGTGACATATAAACCACCATTCAGTCACTTCACCATGAAGTGGGTATCCTAATTTTTCTATCACCACAAAGTATGCAGACAAGTGTGTCTTAGATGGCATGAAAAAGTTAAGACTACTTGATAGATGATTCCACATTCAGCCAAATTTTAGCAAACATCTTAAGTATTCCTCACTGAAACTATTCAAGTGTCTGAATTAAGTTTCAGACTCATTTTAAGCACAAGTCAATGCTTAGGGATAATTTACAAGTTTTCCTCAAAGCCTGAAATCTGTATCTATTATTGCAAAGAACTTCTTTATTGTCTCATTTTCTGCCTGGCAAATCTCCCATCAGATACCTTATCTAAGAGCTGAGCTTGTGATGAGAGGAAGGCTTTCATTTTACCTGCAATACATTTAATTACAACATTGCCTCACATGAAAAGGTGTACTGCTCATCAAATAGCTTCACAGACTGCTCTAAGTCAGTATTGTTTGCATTATTGATCCCTTTTGTCCTGAATTGCTCATGGTTACATGATGACAATTAAATTCACGAGCTTTAGAAAGATTTGCATCAGGCAGATTCAGCTTCTGAAAGGATGATCAGAGAAAGTACTACCTCTAATTAGACAAAGCAATCAAACCTTTTAGGAACTAAACTTCCCAAGTCATGAATATCTCTTCATAGAAGGCAGCAGGGATTAGATGGCATTCACTTCAGATGCTTTGGCTAGACCCCTTATCCACCCTTTCACATAACAAATTCTTCTGAGGAGAACCTGGAACAGCCTGTTACTTTAAGGGCATCTGCCATGAACCACAGTGAGCTCAAGAAGGCTCCTCACAAACACACATTTAAGATAAACCCATCCATCCAGTTTAAACACAAAAGGAACCATCAAGTGACCCAGTATCCCCTCCTGAATAGCATGACAGGATGAGATATTAGACTCTAAATATTTCAGGACAAGACAGATCTTCCTGCCTGTACAAATGCCAGTGTTATTTAAGTGATTTGCAACAGTAAAGGGTTGCCCTTAAATTCTTTTCNTGCTGTTTGACTCTAAGAAAGAATATTGTCTTTCCATGTTCCAAAGCTCTTTACAACCCAAAGCACTTTATGATTTACCAAGCAGGCCTCAGCACTCTTCTCATTCTAATTGCAAAAATCAGCTTCAGTAGGTTCTAGAAAATTACAGATATTGAAACCTCGTTACCTTTTTCTTCTTCACTTTCTCTGTTGAGTTCAGTGTAGACTGGTTTTTCCTGCCAAAAGAACACAAAACACTTTTCAAGAGTCAAACAGCAAAATGAGCCAAGGTATCATTTTTGGTGATCCTGCTCTGGCAAGGGGGTTGGACTCCATGATCTCCAGAGGTCCCTTCCAACCCCTACCATGATTCCAACCCTTCTGTGATTGATTAGCTCAGTTTGTTACAGATTACTGTGAGATTATTACAAGTAGCTATAATATTCCACCTGGCTTGATTTGTAAGAAGATTATGAATTGAAAACATTCTCTCATTACAGGCTCCTGTGCAAAATTCTCTAATTAACACTCCCTACAGAGATGCTGTCTATATTTGCTTGATTCCAGCATGAAAGGGAAGTGGCCTTGCCATAACAGTCTTCTCTATCTGAACCAGCAAGATTAGACTGGTTTCTGGACAAACTGATAACCAAAGAAGGAAATTCTGGAATCTTTCCAAAGTTTTAGCACCAAAGGCTCAGACCATTTAAATTTCAATTAGTTTTGAATTAAGCAAAAGTTAATTGTTTACTACAGTATTTAAATGTACCTATCAGTACCCAAGATCAAATAGCAGGTTCCAGTCCCAGGCAACAACACGTGTGGAAGTCATGGAATGATGCCAACTAACCAGATCTTAAATACCACTCTGGCATGACCAAAACAAAAGTTTTCATGATGTGGATTTAATTACATCAGCCCACCCCGGGTTATCTCAGCCTCCCCACAGAGAAACGGTCTTGTTATCTGCAGCCCTAAAATTGTGAAATCCAGTAAATGAAGGCAGGTCATGCTGGTTACTATTCCCTCCTAAATTCAAGAGTGATTTTTAAACCACTTGAAGAGTAGTAATTATTACTCCTTTAGGTTTAAAGCAACCCTGGTAGAGAGTAACTCCACATTCTCCTCCAGAGCAGCTTATAATTTAAGATAACTATCCAGTAGAAAATTCAGAACATAAGTGAAATGATGTGGTGATTCAAGTACAGAAGACAGTCTAAATCAAAGTCTAAAATAGTCAGGATCAGACACTAGAGCCCCAGAGTACAATTCTACTAGATTTCAAAATCACATCACATTTAAAAGGAGCTGAAACCTCTTTGTTTTTCTTTATTTTGGTTTTGTAACTGTGATTCCATAGATTATCATTATGTTCAGCAGTTGTCAAAACCATCAGCAAGTTGGTGAATCAAGGAAATGTAACAAGCTGCAGAATCAAGTTAGTTAAGGCAGAAGTGCCTGGGAGAAGACTATTCCTTGTTGCTTAGAAAAGAAGAGCAGTGAAGCCAAATATGCCTGCTGTTGTCCAGTTTGAACTGGTCATGAGCTTGTAACCTGAAGCATTAATCTTATTCCTCACCTTCTAACTAACTGCTAAGGAAATACCAGTGCAAGGGTCCTGGCAGCATCAAATTCACCACTAAACAAATTAAGAGAAGTTCTGAGCAGAAGGTTGTCTTTTTCCTCACCAGTTCTTTCCCCTCCAAACCTCTTCTGACTTGTTGTTCAATGAATTTAGCAGTTTTTTCTTCATCATCAAGGTCCTGTTTCTTCTTCCTCTCTTGTTCTTGTTGCCTGCGAATAGTCTCAGGGTCCCGGTCGATGTACTGGATGTACCAGCCCTTTGGAGTCTCATCCACCTTGCACAGACCTAGCAAGGCAACACAAGATAAAGTAAGAGGAATACTCACAACATCAAGCAAGGAACAAGGAAAAAATCAAGAGAGTTACCACAGTAACAATACAGATACTACACCAGAGGCAATGTAGCCCTCACGAGCCAGGTCAAATTGATTTTAGTCAATACTACTCTTAGTACCTGTCCCTGCCCTTCAGCTTCGATTTGGCAATAGGCCAGTGTACATAATAAAGTGGACAGAGGGTTTTCAAATACTTTCCTTATTGAAGAAAATGTTTCCTTCCCATTGTTTTGACAAGGAAAAAAATATAAATCTAACATACACAAATACACACTAAAGGCATCACACAAAGGGAAAATTTCCTGTGCTATGGTATTGTTACTAACTCTCACCAGAGTAACTTTTCCAATACCACACAACTCAGGAACTGAGTCAATCAGAGCCAAAGTCAACTTTCTGTCCTGCCACAGTGCTATTTAATCTCTCTTCCTTCCAGGGAACACAGCACTGCAGATCTCAAGCTTTAACCCTTTCACTAAGCCAGGACTGAGAACAGCTGCTCACCTCTTGTCACCTTAAATATGGAAGATTCTGCAGATGTCAGAAATGTTCTATCATCATTTTTAACTTTTAAATGGCAACTGTTGGAAGATGATTTACAATTTAGCAATGCCTCTGGTAAATACAGACCAACAGATGACACAAGGAAAGGTTCATTACTGATATATTTATCCCAGACTTCTGACATTTTTTATAAGCAAACTCCTAAGGCCTAGCACAGAAGTATTTTTGGACATCTGTTAATAAACACACAAGAGGGAAGGAGAAAGAAAAAGGGGAGAACTAACATAAATATTTACTGATAATTTCTCAGCAATGCACTTACCCAACAATTTTAAAACTTGCCAACCCTGAGCAACTGCATTTACCTTCTCTCCCCAGCCATTTAGTGAAGTCAGTCAGTGTCTCCCACTGGGTGGCATTCATGTGGATGTGCTCTCGGTGACTGATATATTCATTGTACACAATATTATTGTGGACTCTCTTTGTTCCTGAAACACAGAATTATTACATGTAAATATGGGACCAAGGAGAAAGCAAACAAAGCTTATTTCACTGAACTAGTGAAAAAAAAAATGTTAAAAGCAAACAAAGAAGGAGGAAATTTTTACCAAAGCGTCTCCTGAGCAGCTCTAGGAAATCATTCCGGAATTCTCTAGGTGAGAAAAAGAAAGCATTTTAGTAAAACAACCAATTACAAAGTAATTTTGCATTAACAATTAAATATCTGCATTATAAATATGAGTATTCTTGTGAAGTGAACACAGTGAAACTCAGACACTGGTTTCCCTCTTTCAGTAAAACAGCACTGAACCCAGTGGGCAGGCACCAAGAAACACAATATGGCACCTGCATACACAGACCTTCAAAAGGATAAAACCCTTTCAAAGGGGTCAAAAGGGAAGAAAGAAATCTAAACACTTCCCAGTAATTGCTGGTATTTCATTACCAGCTCCCTTCCCGGGCTGAGTGACACAAAGCAGGGGGCAAGACAGAGGTGGTGGATGGGGCAGGTTGATCACTCATCTCACTGCTAATTCGAGTGGAGGATAAAGCCTCACTTCAGACTCCTGCTGAAGACAGCTCCAGTCAACCCAGTTGTCATGTAGGGCAGCTGGACAAAGGACTGGGGGACATGTTAGTCACCCCCCTGACTTGTTCTCTCTCTGTACTGGCTTGTTGCTCTTTGTAGCTCTGCACGTGGGGTTATTTGTAGTTGCTTTGATGGGGCAGAAGGGTGATGCACTTTGTGACACACAGGACTCTGACATGGGATAAGTATCTTTGCTCTCTGAAATTTCCTGCATTCAAAAGTGACAACAACTACATTTTCAAACTGCCATTAAAAACCAGAGCTGAGAGGAAAATATATCAGAAATAAAAGTCTCCTCAATGGGACAGGACTGGGCCTTATGAGCTGTGGCTGTGCTGAGAGGGGAAAGAGGAGCTGGGTAAGAACACCCAGCAAAGATCTGCTGATAGGGAATGGGGATCTGCAGAAGAATGTACAGCAAACTTACTCAGAAAAGTAATCCATGAATTGCTGAGGATTTTCAGAAGCCAGAAGCAGTTGCCTCTGATGGGACTCAGACATGCAGTGACATTTGAAGCCATTCTATAAAAGAAAACAGAAAAGCTTTGTGTGCCCTTGTCTCAATTTCCAGTCACACACTCAAAGAGTATTAACAATAATGTTTTGTGAGTGATGCCTCCTGGACAGCCAACAGAAAACACCTGAACTCGGCCACAGCCTGTGGGGTTGTCCCTCCTGAATGGGGCACACCAGAAACAAAACTTCCCAAGGCCAAGAGTCTCCAGATCAACTAAGAAAGTGGATACAAGACAGGACAGTCCAGCAGTTCTCTTCCTCCCTGGTGGAACTGAATAGATGTGGCACCAATCCAGGAGCCATCCAAGTGCTTGTTGCAGGAGCACTGGAATATTTGCTGGGTCCCCCTCCCTGACCAGTGGAAGGAGGGGCTGGTGTCCTCCCCAATACAAAAAGATCTGGCTGCTTTTTTTGGCTTGTAGTCAGTCACTTGGAAAGGAACTGGATTTGAGTTTCTTGGGTGAAATGGAGAGGGGGCAGAAACTACTGAAGAACAAAAGAAGCAGATATTCATAGGATGTTTTACTACTACTCTAAGGCACATTAAAGAGGCTAGTCATGGAGAATTGAAAACTAAAGGCAGTTAGCCCAACTCTGGTGGAAATCATGAAGAACAGGACACTCACATGCCACAAGCATCTGGGTCCAAGGGAATAGACAAGTGAAAAGAAGAAGGGGACACTTCAGTGGTAAAGTATCTCTTCATAACAAAAGAAAGGAGGAAACTGAGTCAGAATCAGAAGTAAGGGGTCCTCAGCACAGGAAACTGGGCCCAGGTGGTCACCCAGCACGGGGGTCAATGCCCCATCCCTGGCACCATCCCAGGTGAGGTTGGGGAGGCTTTGAGCAACCTGTTCTAGTTGCAGATGACCCTGCTCAATGCAGGGGGTTGGACCAGATTAAATTGAAAGGTCCTTTCCAACCCAGAGGATTTTATGGCTCTGAAAAGAGACCTCACAGTGCTCCAGACATGCATCCCCTTGGGCACATCACCACACCCACCCTGTTCCCAGGGGAAAATCTTGGCTACTCTCAAGTCCCCTCTAAGGCAGGTGGGAGCTACACAATTCTTAGCCCCTTTGTCCTCTCTGGGTATAAAGGAATCACCCTTCCAGGGGTTTTGGGGACACCCTGTTCTCCCTGTCACCCTGGGTTGACCAGTTGCTCTGCAGGGGACTGAATGATGGATCAGGATTAACAGGATTTCTCCAAAGTGGATTAGAACTTCTCCCATAGGTGATTCTAGAGCAATGGGAAACCCAACAAAGGCAATCACAGCCCACCCAAGTCCCCCTCCATGGCACTGGGGACATTCACAAGGGGAATCAGAGGGATCAAAGTCCCCATAAAGGGACTGAAGACACCAACATAGGAGACTTCATCCCCTTGTGTGTCTCCAAGAGAATCACAGAATCATTAAGGTTGGAAAGGACCTTCCAGATAATCAAATCCAACGGTCTATTAAACATTATCAGGACTACTAAACCATCTCCTGAAGTGCCACCTGTAGACATGCAGATTCCACCCCCTCCTTGGGCAGCCTGTTCCAAGACCTCACCACTCCAAGATTTTTTTCCAAATATCCAACCAAAACCTCCCCTGGTGCAAGTTAAGCCCCTTTCCTCTTGTCCTATCCCTAGTTACCTAGGAGTCCAACAGTCACCTCACTACAACACCCCTTCAGGCAGTTGCAGGGAGCAATAATGTCTCCCCTCAGCCTCCTCTTCTCCAGAGTAAACAAACCCAAGTCCTTCAGTCCCTTCTCATCAGACATGTTCTCCAGACCCCTCCCCAGCTTCGTTGCCCTCCTCTGGACACGCTCCAGCACCCCAACGTCTTTTTTATCCCGCGGCGCCCAGACCTGAACGCAGGGCTCAAGCTGCGGCCTCACCGAGCACAGGGGCACGATCCCTGCTGGACACGCTGGTCTGAGAACCACCCCCCTCAAGGAGCCGGGGCTTCCCATATCCCCCCAAAGAGGATCGCCGGGTCCCGCCACAGGCCCAGGCACCGCCGGGGCGGCCTCACCTCATCGCGGCACTGCTTCTGGCACATCTGGCAGTACCAGCGCAGCTTCTGCAGCCCCTTGGACTTGATGCGGTTGGCGATGGCTTTGGGGCTGAGGAAATCCGACTTCCCCATGACGGCACGGGCAAGAGATCGGACAGAGAAGCGATCGGACAACCCCGACGGGACAGACAAGCGACGGGACAAGCGACCCCTGCGCCGCTCCCGGCTCCTTCTGCGGAAGCGGCCGCGCGCGTCGCCGCATCACTTCCTGCCGCCGGGCCCGGCTGCGCGCGTGCGCGGTGCGGGCTCTCTGACCTTCAGCGGGGCCGGGGTGGAGGCGCCGCCATGTTCGCCCGGGGGGCCGCGGTCGCGCTTTACCAGCCGCAATGGTAAACGGGCCGGGGGTGCGGGCCTCTGAAGGGTCCTCTGAAAGCGGAGGGGATGCCCCCGGGTGTTGGGGGAGCAAGAGGAAGGGGGTGGCCGGGGCAAGACCCCAGGTGGGGCTGAGGGGGGGACGCTGCCCCTCAGCCCTGTGGTACCCCGGGGGTAGTGGAATCGCCGCCCGGGTAGTCCCTGAGGGGTTGTGGGTTGGTGGGTGGATGGAGGAGCCGTGGCCGGGAGGGTGCACGGCCTCCCAGGGCACGGAGGTGACCTGCTGGGGACGGAGGCTTCGTCCCTTTAGCTGCTGCACCGATGAGGGGCGAGTGGGGGTCGGGAGATCGTAGAGAGAGGGAGCTCAGCCCGCGGGGGTGAATGGGCGAGGCAGGGGGGATAGAAAGGACAGATTCGTAGGTGACAGCCGGGTCAAGGAGACTCTGCTGTCTTCAGGAAATTTAGTAGCCTTCTCTGCATATTTTTAAGCTTTTTTAAAAATGACATTTCTTGGAATGTTGTCCCCTTCCGATGCCCTGCTGCTTGTCCTTCGTTTGCATTGTGCCGTTAGCTAAGGCAGTGGAGAATGCATTAAATGATACATGGTGTCACAGGAGATAAGGAGATGGGCAGAAGGTCTGGATACTGGGTATGGTTTAATGTGGAGTTTTGTCCCTGCCACAAGTGTTTTTTAAGAACCAGCAGTTCTTTGTCACTGCTGTGAAAGTCTCCTGCCCTTGCCAGGCATTGAACTACACTAATTAATGCTGCATTCAATTTCAGGGGCCAAGTCAGGAATATGGCAACTCTAAAAGACAGTAAGTACTGTGTTTGATTGCTTTGGAGAGAGGGAGAGTATTGCAGGAAAACCAGATATTAACATGTAATTTTGGGTAATTTCTGTTGGATAACCTGATTGTGACCCACCGTGGTGCTGCTATATGAGCCTCCAGCACTTCTCATGTTAAACAAGTCCCTTCCACAAAAGGCATTGCTTAAAATGGTTTTTGCACTAATATAGATGCCATTTTATTAAAACCATACAGTTTTACTCAAATAACTTCATCATGTGTTAAACCAGACTTTTTTGGCTTTAAGAATGAATTTATTTGCTGTTATGTGTGTTTCCTTGTCTGTCAACACTGGAGGGGAAAGGTTGACTGAATGGGTCCACTTGGGTAATGCTTCTTTAAGCCACTCGTCATAGGTTCTTGTACAGGGATGTTGTCTTGGAATTGTGCTTGTCTGAGGACACTTATTGGTTTTTTTCTTTACACCAGTATTTTTGTGAATGTCACCACAATAAATAGAGCAGGAAGTTTATTCTGCCTCGTTGTATTTGGTCTTTCCATCCCAACCTTGTTGGAGTTGACAATACACCTCAAATGATGTACTTATAATAGAAGGTGTGGTAGAAGGAAAGAGAATAGTGAACAGATCTTATGTTGGGCTAGATAAATTAAAGTCTTTTATGAGATTTCTTTGTGCACTCTATATTCATTAATTTTTCTCCTTTGATGAATTTGGCAAGATATGTTTGGATGGCTGTTGCTGGCATTTTATTGCTTGATTTTGGTATCATTATGCCAAGTACAGCCCATGACCTTCCAACTCTTAACTCTGTAGTTACCAGGCGTTTGAAATCCATCAAGAACATCCAGAAAATCACCAAGTCCATGAAGATGGTTTCTGCAGCAAAATACGCCAGAGCCGAGCGAGAGCTGAAGCCTGCGAGAGTCTATGGGACAGGGGCTCTGGGTGAGAGGAGGTTCTTGTGCTCTGTGTTGTGGGAACAGGGCAGGAAGGCTTTCAGGGTGGTGATAAAATGTTTATTTGAACCTTTTAATAGGTTTTTGGGTTTGTTTTCTAAAATAATTTGCATCTCTAGGCCACCTTGAGTTTTCCTTATATAAGTGTTTAATGAAAAGTGATTTTTTAAGAGTTCTAATATGAAATTCAAGATGATTTCTGATCACCAATTCTAAGCATCAAGGCTTAGAATTTCTGTCTTGCTTCTGTATGTTAATGGAACCATGTCCTACCTCTGTAGCATCTACATCTACTGCCAGATCTCCCTGTGAACTCCACATGCCCTTGAGGCATTGGACTTGAACTGTGAACTGAAATAATGACTGTGTGGTATCCCATCAGAGATGTGGCTGGCTTTGAATTGTCTTTGTCACCTCTGGTCAGATACCATGCAAACTTGAATGATAGTGAGGGAGATAAAATTATTCTGGCTGTGATTTGGAACCCCTTTAAAAATAGTTTTAGTTAGAATAAATCAAGATGTATTTTGATAGGAGCAGTTTGCCTCCTGGCACCCTTGAATAACTTAGCATTTTTACTTTTTATTTTTTCTAGCTCTTTATGAGAAAGCAGAAATAAAAGCACCTGAGGACAAGAAAAAGCACCTCCTTATTGGTGTGTCCTCTGACAGAGGCCTGTGTGGTGCCATCCATACATCTGTTGCTAAAACCTTAAAGAATGAGATCACCAACCTCACAAATGCAGGGAAAGAAGTGATGGTGGTGGGAGTAGGTGACAAGATCAGAGGCCTGCTTCAGAGGTAAAAAGAAGAGTTTGATTGGGTGGGTTTGGTTGTTTCCTGTGGAAGAATTTTTAAGACTGCATAGCTATGTGGCATTCATA
This sequence comes from Ceyx cyanopectus, assembly GCA_013401355.1. Lineage (NCBI taxonomy): Eukaryota > Metazoa > Chordata > Aves > Coraciiformes > Alcedinidae > Ceyx > Ceyx cyanopectus. The sequence goes on from VYZU01077521.1 coordinate 66,450, forward strand.
GGGAGCTGCATTTAATTAAGCTACTAAATTAAAATTCCTTTACATTCAAAACCTGCAGATATGCTAAAATGGCTTCTGAGCACCTGAGCAGTGTGAAACTGATGCACAGCATTGTTATATTTTCAGAATGAAAATTTGAAAGCTACCAGTGCTGGCACTGCTGCAGTGTGTGTTTATCCTGAAGATATCATAATAATTTAATCGGAAAAAAAAACCCCAAAACACAACAAAAAAACAGACACAAAATTTATCTCAGACCCTAATCCAATAGGATGCTTAGTTCTGAACACCAGGAAGTTACTGGACTCGTTGCCTCTTGGTGCATCCCCTTGGATCTAACACAGACTTGATGTTACTGCAGAACACATGGCAATTACTTTCTGCTGACATTCAAAGAAGTGGGAAGGAGACCTCCCAGCTTTGGAGATGCTTCAATCATTGCCTTAGAGCTGCTGAACTCTGGCTATGAGTTTGATGAAGGCTCTGTCATCTACAACCGCTTCAGGTAGGATCCAAATCAAACTGCACAGGGAAATCTTGGGCAGAAAGCTTCCAAGAGCATGTTGGGCCAATGCAGAGATGTGATCATTGACTGTGAACTGTCCTGTTTATTTCTGCAAAGAGAGGGTTTTTTTAACAGGTGTGGTTGGAATTCTCTTTTTACCTGTATAGTGGGTGCTGTTGTGTTTAGTCAGTACATCATCAAATCCACATTGTTTCTGGATTCTCTTCATTAGAGTTACCAGTAAACTGGAATTGGAAGGCCAGCTGTCTATTCTAATTAGATTTTCAACACTCAGTTTAGACTCTTCATCTCCACTAATCCTGTTACACTATTTTTGTACAGGTCTGTCATCTCCTACAAGACCGATGAAAAACCAATCTTCTCCTTTGAGACAGTTGCTGGATCTGGTAAGTAGTGAACTGGAAACCACCCGTTCTCTGTGGTGATAAATCACATAAAAAATACTCTGAAGATAGGAATATGGTATTAAAGCATCTTCTTATGGGGCAGCTATCATAAACTTAATGGTTTGTTTCATCTTGGCAGTCCAAGGCCAACTGTCAAGGTGCTGTGAGGCAAGGAGGTTAAAAAGAACAGTTGTATTTATCTAGATTTGAGATTCTCTCTCAAGCAACAACTGTTTGCAGAACTCTGTCAGTTCCACTGTTTGTTTGTTTGCAAAACCCTGTCAGTTCCAGCGTTCTCAGCCCTGAGTAGCCTGGGTATTGAATCACTTGGGAATAAGACCCCAGAACGTTTCTGCAACATTGCTTGGGAAGATTAAACATAATACACCAATAATGTGTTTGGCCTTGGTCAGAATCTAAAATATTTAATCTCTCTGCCACTTAAAATGTTTGAAAGCACATAGTACATGGTAGAGAAACATTGTCTTGCTTTGCTAAAGCAATATCATGGATTGATTTAAATCCACTCTTTCATCTTTTACAGAAAGCCTGAGTATCTATGATGATATTGATGCTGATGTGCTGAGAAACTACCAGGAGTTCACACTAGCAAATATTCTGTACTACTCCCTGAAAGAATCCACCACCAGCGAGCAGAGTGCCAGGATGACTGCCATGGACAATGCGAGCAAGAACGCTTGTAAGTCTACTCTGGGGGGTTCCCAGGGCTTCAGGGGTTCAGCACAAAAGTATTGAGCTCTCTGGGTGTAATTCTTTGTTTCTAAAATCATAAGAAATTAGCTGATTTCTCTCTCAATTCCATTTTGGGTCTGGGTTTTTTTGAGCTAGTTTAACTGGGATTTTTATCTGAATGTATGAACCTTATTTAGTCCCTGGAAAGAGGGATTGCTGGCAAGTATGTGAGAAACAAGACTGGGTAGTTGGGAGTGAAATAACAGATTCTTCAATAATATGAAACATTAAACTGATTTCTTAATGGCCAAATATTCTTCTGGGCTATGGATTTCCAAATATTTGGATCAAAGAAAAAAAATCAGGCTCCCCTTGCCAGAATAATGGGAGCTTGAAGGTAATAGCAATGTAGTTGACACTGAAATCTAATTTAAAAGCAAATATGCATGCTTGTGTTGTGTTAAAATAAGTTGTGTCATATCATGGTGCTTACAACTCTGCCAGCTGTTCTTCAGGTGTTTAACTGATGCCTCAAGCCATGTTAGTAAGTTTCTAGATTGTCTACTGGTGGTGTCATCTCGAGTAGGGGGGGAAGAGAAGTGCAGTAAGAGTCTTGGTTGTTTCCTTGGATTTTGGACCCCTTGCTACTAAAGACACTGAGGTGCTGGAGCGTGTCCAAAGAAGGACAGTGAAGCTTCCCAGGACAGTGGTGGCATCCCCATCTCTGGAGGAGTTTCAGAGCTGTGTAGATGTGGTGCTGAGAGACTTAGCTTAGTGGTGGATTTGGCAGTGCTGAGGGAATGGTTGGACTTGATGTTCTGAAAGGTCTCTTCCGACTCAAAGCAATTCTATGATTCTGTCATTTAAAGACTATTTGATATTCCATCCATCCAGCTTCTCATCATATGTTTAAATTCCAACCTTAATTTTCTTTTCCTAGCTGAGATGATTGACAAATTGACCCTCACGTTCAACCGTACTCGTCAAGCCGTCATCACCAAGGAGCTTATTGAGATCATCTCTGGTGCAGCTGCTCTGTGAGTACTTGTATGAAGGTGTAACTGGTGTTGCAAAGCCCTGCAGTGCTTGTTTGTCCTGCTGCAGTCAGGTTAGAGGGGCTGACTGAAGGGAAGATCATCCATGGCATGAGTCCCCATGATTTTCAGCTTGTGCAGTTCTACTAACAGATCTGGAGTTTGGCAGGCTTGTGTGTTACCAGCTAAAAAGCTGGTAAAATACATCTTTAGGCTCAACCCACATCTTCACCTGAACAACTGGAAGTTTTCCTCCTTTTTGGCTTTTGAGTGAATTTTCCCCTTCATCCCTTCTATGTGGGCTTCTCCTGGAAATACTGGAGAGAGTCCAGCAGAGGCTACGAAGATGATGAGGGGACTGGAGCATCTACTGATGAGGAAAAGCTGAGAGCCCTGGGGCTGTTTGTGCTGGAGGAGATTGAGATGAGATCTTCTGAATGCTGTGTGCTGGAGGAGATTGAGATGAGATCTTCTGAATGCTGATCAACAGCTAAAGGGTGGGGCAAGAGGATGGGGCCAGACTCTTTTCAGTGGTGCCCAGTGACAGGACAAGGGCCAGAGGCACAAACAGGAACATGGGAGGCTCCACCCAAACATAAGCAGCAGTGCTTTCCTGTGAGGATAACAGAATCTGTCCCAGGCTGCCCAGACAGGTTGTGGACTCTCTTCCTCTGGAGAGATTCCAAACCCACCTGGACAGTATGATCATGGGCACTTTGCTCTGGGCCACCCTGCTTTGGACACACACACACACACACACACACACACACACACCAGATGATTCCTAGAGGCCTCTTCCAGCCCATCCTATGATTATATGAAATGCTTTTGGATAAATCATCCTGTGGTGGTTTTCAGAAGCTGAGGGTTTGGGGATGGGGTTGGAAGGAGGAGGTGATTTTTAGAGTCTCTTGATACTGAATGTGTATTTTACTTTAAAATTCTGTTTTGCTTATTGCCTTAAGTTTTGGGAAGGTGTGTTCTGCAGGTTACAAAAGCATGGGCTTGGACCCCAGGTTGTGACTGCACGTAGCTTGTGTATTACATGCAACAGTTACAGAGTTGTGCTGTATCCCAGTGCAAATACAGGTGATACTACCCTGGGCCTATGGAAAATGCCTGGAACAGGCACCCTCTGGCAGTTCTGAGTATTGTGCTCCTCACAATACTTCTGTGGGTCATAAATACCTGCCTGGTTTTGCCTGAATGTGCATGAGTTGCTTCCTAACCTGCTTGTTCTGTTTTTTTCTCATAATATCATAACCAGGGATTAATCGGAAAAAGAGGTTCAGCCAAATCCAAGAGGTAAAGTTACAAAAAAGAAATGACATTGGGTTGGTTTTTTGTTTTTTTTTAATGAATTAACACAGAAAATCTTGAGGTCAAATGAGGAGGTAGGAGCTCAGTGATGGTAGTCAAACTTCTCTTCCCAAAGAGCTGGGAAACTGCCCAGTGCTTGTTTGAATGTCAGAACAAAAAGTTCTTAAGAGTTAATTTAAAACAAATTAAGCCTATAATAACATACCTCCACATTTGACATCATTTTCTGTGGTGGGTTTTTTCCTGGGTTATTGGATTTATTTGCAATTACTGTTTTAATTTTCACTGAGCTTATGATGAGACAATGTCTGTGCTAAGACTTGGTAGCTAAATAGATTTTAAAGCAGAATAATCATACTCAAAATGTAAAACTTGGTAAGAGAATTTGGGGCTGAGGGGGGCAGTGTTAAAGGATATTAGTGAGCTGAAGTATTGAAATAGGAGGAGACAACAGTTTTAAATAAAAAACCAACTAATAAAAGCATTTTAATTTGTTTCCATTTTCCTTACAGATGAAAAGCTCCTCTGAGCATATGGTTTAACCTGCCTGTGTCTGTGTTACCAGGACTGCTCTGTTGTTTTGTGAAGAAATGAGAAACCCCCAGAAATCTGTAAATTCTTACAATAAACCATTGACATGAACCAAATGTGTTTGGTTGTCTGTGGGAGAATGCTCCTGGTGTTTAAATGGCTGGGTTTGACAGGTGGAGTCTGGAGTGCAGTGTAGCCAGAGGGGGTGCAGAAGAGAGGATGGAAGTGGCCTGGAGCTTCCCAGGAACCTGAGTGTGACACAGAGACTGGCAGAGCCACCCTGGGGTTGAGTCTGGCCTAAGTCAGCTCATCTAGAAACCACACAATCAAGAGCTGAGCTCCAGCTTGAGCTCAGCCTTCCTCAGGGGCCAGTTGGTGGCTGGCTGAGGTGATGTGTCAGCGAGGTGTGGTGGGGGAACCAGGAGCACAACCTGGGGTGGGATTTGGGGAAAGGAGAGGGAGCAGATTTGCTACAGTTAGGAAACACATCTAATGACTTGTAAGGAACTACAGTTGTAATGCTGCTGCTGTTTAGAGCAGCAGACAAGTTGCAATGAGTGAATGTATGGAAATGTAGGAAGCCAAAGGAGCTGTTCTGACAGCAGCTCATTGTGCCAGTTCTCCCAGCCTGGCCTCCCAGCAGATGGGTTCCAGCCCTCCCAGCATTGCTGGGGCTCCTCTGGCCCTGCTCCAACAGCTCCCTGGCTCTGCTGTGCTGAGGACTCCAGATCCCCCCTTGGCCCTGCTGCCCATGCTGCTGGGGGTGCAGCCCAGGATGCCAGTGGCTGCTGGGTGCTAGTACAAAGGGCTGGCTCAGCTCCAACTCCTCCCCCTCCAGCCCTTCATCCCCAGCCTGGAATATTCTGGGGGTTGCCCCATCTCTGTTGCAGGACCTTCCACTTGGCCACGTTGAAACTGCTGAGTTTGCATGGGCCCTCTTCTCAAGCTTGTCCCAGTCCCTGGAACCTGCATGTTAACTCTGCTAAGAATACCTGTGAAGTGTCAACAGGGGCCTTCTGCTTTCCAGAGAAAAAAAATTCCATTTCTTAAGATGGGAAATGTGAGGACATTTCAAAACTGCCCAAAGCTTTGGAAGGAACTGAGCAAAGAACATCCTGACAAAGCATGAGCTGCAGGTCTTGGTCATGGGCCCAGCTCCTCCCTTCTCAGGTCACAGACTGGTACAAGAGACTGGGCTGTTTATTGACTAATCAACACACTGCTAATGGTCTAATAAATCAAAGAGCCAATTTGTGAACTAATTCTATTATTTACAGTTCTGCCCTTCATGCTCTGATTAGCTACAGACAATTACTGAACCCTTGTGGTCTTGGTGGATCCACAGCAGCTCTGCTGCTCCTTGTTCCACCTCCCACACCACCCAGGAACCCTTATTTTTATTGCTGGATCCTTCTTGTTTTCTGTCAGTGTTTCATCTTTTCCCTGCTCAGTTTTTTTTTCCCAAATAAACAACTCACACTTTTTTCCTCGTCGAATTTTGCTACATCTGTTCCCAAAGCTGAGTTCTTCAGACCTAGGCAGTCTTGCTCCTCCATGCATCTCTCAAAAGTCTCCTGGCTGTCAAAGGACTCTGTTGACACTAAAATGTCCTCTCCCACATCACGTGCCTGATACCCCAAGACCATAATCTCCAAACCAAAAGTGACCAATGCACAAGATTAGTATGGAAAGTAATTCAAGGGTTTAATCTAAAAGATTTAACGGCAGCGTCTTGGCAGCAAAAGATGTTTCTGAGGCCGAGCTGCCAGAAGGTGCAGTGGGTCCCAGTGTGTGTGTGGGGTACACCCAGCCGCGGCTGCAGCAAGCATCTGACAACACCAAACAGTTGAAAATAAAACACATGCCTTGAAAAGAATCAAATAGCGCTTGGATAAACTGTTTGGAGCAAGAATTTCACCTCCCTGGTAACACGACATTGCCGCCCGTTTAAAGGCCAGACCCGGGTTCCGCTCCAGCCCCTCACAGGCACGGCCTGGCTTTGGGCCTGCGGAGATGAGAGTCCCTGACACCCCCGGTGGAGCCCAGCCCAGAGCCCACCAGGCTCCGAAAACCCTCCTGACACCACCTTTTCGCGCAGAAAACCCTACTTCGGGAGTTTTTCCCTCTGGAAACGCCATCGATCCGCTCCGATCCGCGCCGAGCCCTTCCCGCCTCCGCTGCCGCCATAACCCTGGGTCCCGCCCGCCCTGCCGCTGGCCGAGCTCTCGATGCGCCTTTCTAAGGCCCCGCATCGATGCGCTCGGCGCTGCAGCGGCGCGGCCTGGCGCCAAGATGGCGGCCGCGGCCGTGGTTTGTGCGTGAGACTCCTTCGGCCCTCCCGGCCCAGGGCGGGCGGCGGGTCCCGGGCGGTACCGCAGCGAGCCGAGCCGGCATGTGTGAGACCTACTCGAGGTGGCTGCTGAGGGTGTCGGTGGCTCAGATTTGCCAGGCGTTGGGTTGGGACTCGGTACAGGTTTCGGCCTGCGACCTCCTCACCGATGTGCTGCAACGGTACCTGCAGGGGCTGGGCCGGGGCTGCCACCGCTACTGCGAGCTCTGTGAGTGCGGGCCCGGGAAGGGAGGGGGGTAGCGCCGTGGGGAGAGGGGCAGCGGCGAAGGGCGTAGTCGTTGCCGTTTGATGGGCTCGCTTGAGCAACGGTGTAAACCGAGGGACCTCCGCAAGTCCCTGTCAGCCTCGGCCGGTCTGTGCGGGGAGGCTGCGGGGGGTAGCGGTGCGGTGGGAGGCTGTAGGGCAGTGCTGGGAGCGGGAGGGTGCTCTGTGAGGGGGTGGGCAGGAGATGTGGGCTGTGGGGCAGTGCAGGAGGGCAGGGGGAAGTGGGTTTTGGGTAGGGCTGGGGGACAGTGGTGCAAGAGGTGGGGAGGCCAGGCCGTGGGCTGTGGTGGTGGCTTGAGGAGGTGGCCTGTGGGAGAGAGCATAGGGCAGTGGTCTGGCAGGGAGCTGAGGGCTGAGAGGAGATTGGGCTGTGGGGCAGTGCAGGGGCTGAGAGGAAGAGGAGGGAAGCTGCAGGGTAGTGCTAGTGCACAGGGGCCCTAGAACAAGGGAATGTGGGGCAGTGGGGCTGGGGTTTGGCCATGGGTGAAGAGTTAGGGCTGTGAATTTGGGGGTCCTGAGGCATTGGATCTGCAGTGTGGGGAGATGGAGCTGCTGCTCCCCTTGCTGTAGCGTGCAGGGTATCAGGGGATGTGTGAGTGGGAGGGGAGATGGGACTATAGGAGCTGCTGCTGGGGCTTTAGTGTTCTGAATCTGGGAGAGGGCTGCACTCAGAGGTGAGAGTCAGACAGATCCCTTGCTGGGTGGCGTGAGAGGTTGTGATACTGCTGCTGTGTTGTCCTGGCTCATCTCTGGTTCAGGGTCTTGTGCCCCGGGGAGGATACCGAAGGGACTGTGGGGGTCCAAGATATGGGTACAGGGGAAGGTGCCAAAGCTGCAGGGCACAGGCTTTGGGATGAGTAGCAGGAGGTGAGGAGATGGGAAGTGTTTACCCCATGGTTGGGGCTGTGATGTGTGTGTCTGGGGTGAATGGAAGGAGTAAAGAAATGTAGCTGTGGTGCATGAGGATTGAGAGGTGGGCCTGAGGGAAGTGGGTCAGCTATGTGGGGAGGGAGAGATGTGACAGCAACACTGTACCAGGGCTGCTGTGCTCTGGATTGGGTACATAGGTGTAAGGGGGTGGTGGTTTGTGGTGCTGGAGGTGCACGTGTGGAAGAGATTGGGGGAGGTTTTGGTGCTGGGATGGGGATGCATGTTGTGTGGGGTCAGGGGTGGATGTGTACAGGGGTGATGTGGGGCTTGGTATGAGGGATATACATGTAAGGGAGTGGGCAGGGGGCTGTGGGCAGAGATAGATGTATGCCAGGGCATTATGGGGCCATATATATGAGGCTGTGGGGGGCTGGTGTGCAGGGGGAACTTGTGGGGGGGATGTGGGGCTGCAGTG